>RJWJ010027732.1:0-21965 GCA_004363605.1 Indri indri
AGAAAGTGTGATCAGTTCTTAAGGGAAATGACAATCATCAGATGCCAATATTCAGATGACCTAAATATTGGGGGGAAAAATCTTCCAAGCAGCTATTTTAACTATGTTTCATGAGGTAAAAGTAAACACACTTTAAATATGTAGAAAGAAAAACTTCTCAACAGAGAAATGTAAGCTAACTCATAAGTCCTTCCAGATCTGAAAACAGTAATATCTGAAATTCTAAAATCACAGTATGGGTTTAATAGTACAATGGAGATGACAGGGAAGAGTCAGTGAACTTGAAGATAGATCAATAGAAAGTATACAATCTAAGGAACAGAGGAAAAAGTAACGAAAACTGAACAGAGCTTTGGGGATTTGTGAGATAATACCAAAGACGTGATATATACGTCATTGGGAATTCCAGAATGAAGGCATAATATAATTGGTATACAAAATCTTATGAAGAAATAATGAGAGAAATTTCCCCAAATTTAGTAAAACACATAGATTTATAGATTTAAAATGCACACGTGTGGTCATCAGACCCCAAACAGGCCAAATTCAAATAGGAATATGCCTAAATACACCATCATCAAACTGTTGAAAACCAAAGTAAAGAAAAATTCTTGAAAGTCGCTAGAGAAAAATGATGTATAGGGGAACAAAGATTTAAATGACTTCAGATTTTCTCATGAAAAACCATGGAGGCCAGAAGATAGTAGAATAACATCGTTAACATGCTGAGAGAAAAGAATTGTGGATCCAAATTTCTATATTCAGAAAAAAATACCTGCTGGGAAGGCAAAATAAAGACATTCTGAGATGAAGGACAACTAAGAGAATTTGTCACAAGCAGACCTGCCCTACAAGAAATGCTAAAGGATGTCCTTCAGGTTGAAGGGGAAGTGATAGCAGAGAGAAACTCGGATCTTCAGAAATGAAACGACAGATATGGTAAATATCTGGGTAAATATAAAAGACTGTTTTTTCCTCTTAAGTTCTTTGAAATACATATGACCATTGCCAGCAAAAATCATAATATTTTTGGCAGGAGTTATAGTCCATGTAATTTTTAGTCTGATTTTCTCATTCTTTCCTGCCTCCCCTGGTTCTCCTTACTCTGTTTTACGACACATAAATTACTAGTTCTTGTAGTAAGTGCACTGTCTTTAATTGCTGGTTTGAACTCTACTTGGCTTCTTCCTTCCGACTGCCACTACCTAAAAACAGCCTTCTAGTTTCCCCCTACAATCCATGTCCAACTCTGCCATCTTGGATTCATTAAGATAGTTAAAGTCCTTCAATATCATCTCTTGATTAATAGAATTAACCTTAAATATATGGCAACCAAGTTCTTTGACAGTCTTACTCAAACTCTTTCTTCCTGCCACCCCTTTACTCAACTACAAGTAGCTCATTAAATTTTCCGTTGTGTTTCACCCTAGGTTGAACACAACATACTATTTCCACAGCCTACAACACCCTTCTTACCCTTAGTAAAAAAGCTCACCTAAGATTATTTTCCAATGAACCTTTCCCTAAACACCCCCAGAGTTAATCACCAGTGCTGTTTTCCTTTATCCTCATCAATGTTATTAGGAAAAATAGCTACCATGTTTTGAGGGCTTTCTTCATGCCAGGTACAGTGTTAAGATCTTTATATATGGTACTTCTTTTTATCCCGAAAACAACCGTAGAGGAGAGATGGGTATTATTATTACCATTTTGCAATTAGAATAATAAAGATCAGAAAGGGTAATTGATTTATCAAAAACAATACAGCCATTTAGTTGCAGGACTGAGATTTATCCTTTTGCTGTTGCAGGTAGAAAACAAGAAATACAATGCTTTGATATGTCTCAATAAATATCAAATGGAAAGTTGCTTAGACTATCTGAGCTGCAGTTTCTTCTTAATGAAGATTAAGTTTAATTAACATTAATAAATATTATTTATATATATTTATACTTATGTATATACTGTATAATAAAAAGTATGAATGCTGATGTATGTGTTAAACATAAATGGTATTGCTCTATAACTTGCTTTTTCTACTCAACAATATATTTTGGATATCAATCCAAGTGAATTTCTATAGCTACCTTCATTCATTTGAACTACTTTATGAACAGACAATTAACCATTCTCTTATTATTGAACATTTAGTTCATTTTCGATTTTTCACTATTACAGACTCTGGTGCAGTAAACATTCTCGTATATGCTTGTTTGTACTCATGAGCAACTACGTCTCCAGGGTGGATACTAAGAAGTGAAATTGCTGAGTCATGGACATGCACATTTTAAGTTTTAATAGATACTAACAAATTGTCTTCCAGTGCAGCTGATAAAATTTATACTGACATCATCTGCTTCATAGCTTAGTTTTGAGGACTAAATGTCATGATTCATGCATAGCACTCAACTAATAGGTGTTATTGGTATTTTTATCCATTTCCTCTTATTTTATTATATTTTATTTTTTTATTTCAAAGTATTGCAAGGGTCCAGATGTTTTTAGTTACAAGTATTGCTTTTGTAATGCTTGAGTCAGGGTTATAAATGTGCCCGTCATCCAGATAGTGTTCATTGTACCTGTTAGGTAGGTTTTTGCCCATCTCCTCCTCCCTCCTCCCCCCGGTTGATTTCCACTGGGATATACTTCCCCTCATGCACATGTGTGCTCATCAGTTGCAATTTAATAGCGAGTACATGTGGTGTTTGTTTTTCTGTTTTTTAGTTACTTCAGTTAGGATAATGGCCTCCAGTTCTATCCATATTGTTGCAAAAGGAATTAACTCATCCTTTTTTATGGCTGAGTAGTACTCCATGCTATACATATACCACATTTTGTTAATCCACTCATGAATTCATGGGCATTTGGGTTGATTCCACATCTTTGCAATTGCAAATTGTGCTGCAGTAAACATTTGAGTGCAGATGTCTTTTCGATAAAATGACTTCTTTTCCTTTAGGTAAATATCCAGTAGTGGAATTGCTGGATCAAATAGTAGGTCGACTTTTAGTTCTTTGAGGAATCTCTACATTGTTTTCCATAGAAAGTGTTTTAATTTGCAATCCCACCAACAGAGTATAAGCATTCCTTTCTCTCTGCATCCATGGCAGCATCTTTTGTTTTTGGACTTTTTAATGAAAGCCATTCTAATTGGGGTGAGGTAATATCTCATTGTGGCTTTAATCTACATTTCCCTGATGATTAATGATTAATTGAGTATTTTTTCATATGTTTATTGGCCATTTGTCTGTATTCTTTTGAGAAGCTCCTGTTCATGTCTTTTGCTCACTTTTTAATGGAGTTGTTTGACTTTTTTCTTCATGATTTGCTTGAGTACTTTGTAGATTCTGGTTATCAGCCCTTTATCAGATGTACAGTTTGTGAATATTTTCTCCAGTTCTGTAGGTTGTCTATTTGCTCTGTTGATTATTTCCTTGGCTGTGCAGAAGCTTTTCAATTTAATCAAGTCCCTATTATTTATTTTTGTTGTTGCTGAGATTGCCATTGGGGTCTTCTTCATAACTTCTTTGTGTAGGCCGATATCTTGAACAGCTTTTCCAACATTTTCTTCAGTATTCTTGTGGTTTTATGCCTTACATTTAAGTCTGTTATCCTTCTTGAATTAATTTTTGTGAATGGTGAGAGATACAGATCCTGTTTCATTCTTCTGCGTGTGGCTATCCAGTTGACCCAGCACCATTCATTCAATAGGGCTTCTTTTCCCCAGCGTATATTGTCGTCTGCTTTGGCAAAGATCAGTTGGCTGTATGCAGATGGTATTATGTATGGTTTTTTTCTTCTGTTCCATTTGTCTGTGTCTCTGTTTTTGTGCCAATACCATACTGTTTTGGTTACTATAGCCTTGCAGTATAGTTTGAAGTCTGGTAATACGATACCTCCAGATTTGTTCCTATTGCTTAAGATTGCTTTCGCTATTCAGGCTCTTTTCTGGTTCCAAATGAAACGTAGAATTTTTTTTCTAGATTTGTGAAATATGATGTTGGTACTTTGAAGGGGATTGCATTTCATCTATAAATCACTTTAGGAAGTATGGACATTTTAACAATGTCAATTCTACTGATTCATGACCATTATATGCTTTTCCACTTTTCTGTATCATCAGCAATTTCTTTCCTCAGTGTTTTGTAGTTCTATTTGTAGAGATCTTTCACCTCCTTGTTTAAGTATATTCCTAGGTATTTTATTTTCTTTGTAGTTATTGTGAATGGTATTGAGACTTTGATCTGACTCTAAGCTTGACTGTTATTGGAGTATAGGAATGCTACTGATTTGTATACATTGATTTTGTAACCTGAAACATTGCTGAATTTATTTGTCAATTCCAGGAGTCTCCTGGTGAAATCTTTGGGACAGTCTAGACACAAGATCATATTATCAACAAGAAGCAACAGTTTGACGTCTTCTTTCCTGATTTGGATACCCTTAATTTCTTTCTCTTGCTTGACTGCTTTGGCTAGCACTTCCAGCGTTATGTTGAATCGAAGTGGGGACAGTGAGCATCCTTGTCTTGTTCCAGTTCTTAATGGGAATGCTTTCAATTTTCCCCCATTCGGTATGATTCTGGCTGCGGGATTGTCATATGTGGCTTTCATAATTTTAAGATATGCTCCTTCTATACCAAGTTCATTGAGGATTTTTTATCATGAAAGGGTGTTGAATTTTGTCAAAGGCTTTTTCTGCATCTATTAAGATGATCATTTGATCTTTATTTTTGCTTCTGATTATGTGGTGAATCACATTTATTGATTTATGTATGTTGAACCATCTTTGCATCTGTGGCATGAAGCCCACTTGGTCATGGTGGATTATTTTTTTGATGTGCTGTTGAATTCAGTTTGATAGCATCTTATTGAGGATTTTTGCATTCATATTCATAAGGATATTGGTCTGTGGTTTTCTTTTCATATTTATCAACTTTCATATTTTTGCAAATCTAAAGAACAAAAGGTAGTATTTTGTTATTTTAACTTGCATTTCCTCGCTTGAGCATTTTTCACTTATACTTCCACTTATACTTCTGTTTTTATGAATTGTTAGCATTCAGTCTTCATTTTCTCTATAGTGTTTTATGTTTGTGTTCATTCCCTGAATTTTTTTACATTCTTGATACTAAAGATTTGTCTTTTATGTCTGTAGCAAATATTTTTACCCTGCCTGTCTTGTATTTAAATTTTGTTAATGGTGTATTTTCTTTTGCACAAAGTTTTAATTTTGATATACTCCATTTTCTCAGACTTTCCCTTTCCAGATGGTGCCATTTGTATTTATTCAGATTTTCCCAACCTCAGGGGATAACAACATTTTACCAAGCTTTGAAGAGTCTATGTATTTTCATCTGTTTTATTTTGTTAAGTGTTCTCAAGTCCTGATCCAGATTCTCATTTAGTAGGAAGGGATCTGATAATTAAAATTTGTGAAAGGTTTCATCTATATTTTCTTTCCAAAAATGAATATCTTCTTACACATGCACATATGCACACGTGAATACAAATAATACTGGAGATATACGAATTAGATCAGTGGATTGTATCACTGTCAATATTCTGGTTGTGCTATTGTACTATAGTTTTGTAATATGTTGTTAGGGGAGAGGATAAACAGGATCTCTCTGAATTATTTCTTATAACCTCATGTCAATCTATAATTATCTGAAATAAAACTTTTCTTAAAAGTCTGCTTTAAGAAACAGGATATTCTAAACTTCTGTACTTCGAGGACAATTCCAAAAGAGTAATTGCTGAAATGTCTTAACAATGACAATATCTCTGAAATAATCACATGGACTTTAAATGGTACTACTTAGAAGAGAAAAACTCTGTTATATTAAAATGAATCTCCTGGCCTTATTTTTATCAAGAAATTTCTTTCTTTCCTTTCCTAAACAGCTCCAAAAATTTCTAACATTTTTTTTATATTGGACATTTTGCCAAGCTCTTCACACTTAATCTTATTCATACCTGACAGAATCCTCTAAGACAGGTATTACTTTGCTTTTTCCTATTTGAGGAAACTAAGTCTCAGAGAGGTTAAATAACTAACTTTAGACACACACAGCTAGTCGGAAGGGATTTGGTTCCTCATTCTCTCTATCTGGGTTATACCTCTGCCAGTCATCTTGCTTTCAATTTCCAAGGTGAAAGCAATTGTCCTGTTTCATTTTCTCACTTATAAAATCTTATTCTCCTTTCTCTTTTTTCTAGGGCTATCCCAGTGGGAAGCTGTAAGGTAAATACTTTTTTTTTTTTCACTTATCAATTCTGTATGTAGGTCCAAAAGCAATTATGAGAGATGGAATTTTGAAATTGAATAAGTAAGCAGGCTGAAAGTTCCCTGAACATGTTGAAGAGAAGAATAAAATTGATTACTCATTTAAACAGTCCCTCTGGAGACACTACAATTGACGGGTTTCTATCGCTCCTTTCTCTAATACTTTCTTCCTTCTTGGCACAAGGCTTTTGTCAACTTCAAAGGATGCTCTAGGCATTAAAAAGAGCTGAAAGAGTATGTAATGGAGGTGAAGTGAACATAATATACTTAGGTTACAAGACAATTCCTTCAGGTCATAAGGTCTTCAAACTTTTATGTTAGTATAATTACAAAATATCGTATTAAACTAAATACCCTTTACACATTTTTGGTTGACCTTTAAATTATTTCATTATAATGTTAAACAAGTACGAAGGATATATTTTAAGTTTTGACATTTTTAAACAAACTGGTACATCACTCTTAAAGGTATCCAATAGAATCTGCTACTATAGTACTACTCATCATCATGTATTTTTAAAAAATTATGTGAACAAACTTTGTCAGAAATTTTCCACTAAATTTTTATTTTTTCTTTCAAAATCTTTTACTAACCAACCTATTCTTTCTATGCAATAAATATGCATGGTTAAATTGAAATATAATTTTTAAAAATTTCCTTTGGACAATTCAGGATTGAATTGTCCTTATAATTATTATAAGAGTAAAAGGATCAGAGAAAACAAATATATTACAGATTTTGATAAATAATTTTAAACATAAAAATATAATCTTAATGGAAATGTACTTCTTAAAAAAATGGATAACGTTGTTTTTATACAATCAGTTTATGTATCCATGAATAAATGGTACTTATCCTTAGAAAGAAACAAGGTTTGACATAAATTCACTTTCTCTGTTATGTTTCTATAAATATAAATGCTGAGAAAACTTGTCACTTAAATAAAAGGATGGGAATGGAGGGAACTTTGTCATAAAACTGTCATCTAATTCTTAGAACTCCTAATTTATATGACAAAATCACACTGTGTTCTATCATCAAAAATTACTTTAATACCCTATCAGCTAGTAATCTGTTTAAATCCTCCTTTAATTTTATTAATAACAAATAATTAGAAATTCCTGTGTTATAAAAGATATTGTTACACAATCTTAAATGTCATTTACTTTCTCAAGACTATTACCAATATTTTAAATTGGCACTCAGAGGATGTTATGCCCCAGGGCAATGAACCATAGTAAGATTCAACATGAGGGCCTTTCTTCTCTAAGAAAAGGAGAAGAGCTATTGCAAAAGGGAAGGTGGGAAAGGCCACCAGCCTCAATTCCAGGTTTATTCTTGGCAGACCATTTTTAGGAAAAAGAGCTCATTGAAAATGAGGATCTGGAAATTCATTCCCTAACACTTCCCTGGAATTTTCAGTACCTCCCCTCTGCCACGGCACACATATGTAAATTTGAAGACCTCTGCTGAAGGCCACTATTGCCTAAAACTTTGAGGAAATTTGGTAGTGTAAGCCCAGTAGGGACAGCCTTGATTCAAACCCTGGCTCATCTGCTTTCTAGATGTTTGATTTGGGGCACACATTACTTAACCTCTCTGGGCTTCATTTCTTCATTTCTATTATGGAGATAAAAATGGACTACTGTGAGTATTAACTGGATATGTGTAAAGTACTTAGAATGATGTTCATTATTACCATTATCATCACCATTGCCATCATCACCCTAGCAATGATCAAGGATACAAAAGAGGAAAAGGAACAAAATACGGTTGAAAAAATAGGAAGGAAAAATGGCAGGTGTGTGTGTTTGCATATGTGTACACACACAAATACTGTGGATGTAGGCACATATTAGAATCTAGAAATGGTTAGAAAAGCACATTATTTGAATGCAAGATCTTTGACGGTAGCTGATATTTGTTTTCCCTGTAGTCCAAACCCTTTTTGCCCCCTTTGTATTTCCTAGCCCATTACTATATCCACAAAAGACAATAGATATTTGATAAGTAAGAAAGAAAATGAGGAGGGAAAACCGATGCTCAGAAATTAGGTCACAAGGTATAAAGAACAAATTGTTAAAAATAGTGCAGAGGGGTAAAAACCTACTTATCAGGTACAATGAACACTATTTGGGTGATAGGCACACTAATAGCCCTGACTTAAGCATTATAAAAGTTATCCATGTAACAGAAACATTGTCCTCCCCTTAATATTTTGAAATCATTAAAAAAGTAGTACAAGTCCATTCATCTACAATCGTGGTCCCAGAAGTCCAGTTTTCTCTCCTAAAGCAGATTTTCAGGGTTCTTATCCCACTCCACTCTATTTATACCTGCTAATCTCATTCCTCTGACCTAATGCCAGCTATGTAATTTTCGAGCCCCAGTGAAAAATGGAAATATAGGGTCCCTGTTCAAAAAGTGTCTCTTAAGATACTAAAAGATAAAGCCTTTTCCTTTCTGCTGCAGTTTCTTTCTTGATTTGTCATGATGTTTTTTAAGTCAGCTACTTAATGTCATTCTAAGCAAAGAAAAATTAAAATTTTAAATTATTGCATGGATTTTGCTGTTCACTTTTATATTATGCAATGCTAATTTTAAACACAAATATAAGAGCATTTAACTCATATGTGGAATCACCGAAATCACCCAATTTGTATTTCATAGCTCAAACATGCATATGTATTTCTCTCTTACCAGAACACTGAAAACACTGAAAAAACTAACTCAACTGTTTTTATTTCACTTCTGATGTACACACATTCTACCAACACTCTTTGCCCTCAGCTTACTGAGGAGTTAATAAGGTCTGAGAGAAAAGGAAAAAAAAAAAAAAAACCTATGGCTTATCCATCACTCTCTTTCCTTCTTTGTCATCATTTTCAGCATAATTGGTTGGATTATACCAGGATATACCATGAATGAGAAAGAATATGGTAGATTTCCTTGGTCATTTGTATTTTTTAGAATGTCAGTGACTTCCTTCTGCATTCAAAGAAAGCTCTAATTCACAGTGAAAACATGGCCTCTTGAGGCTGTCACTGCCCCAGCTTATCAGTCATAGATGTGGCTTGCTTGAATTCACTTTGAGTCTCACTGAACTCTCACAGATAGTGGATCCATCAGAAATCTATGCTTGTGGGATATCAAGAATCCTATATGTGAACAGGGACATAGGAACAGCAGACACACATATTGTGCATGCATCTCCTCTGCTCATAGGCATGCTCCACTGTCAGTTCACACTTCACTAACAAAATAAAAGAGAAAATTACCAAAAACTTTCAGACAGAGACAGTAGAACATAAAACCAAGTTCAGGGCCCTTTTGAGCCTGAGGCCCTGTATGACTACTCTAGTCACATCCATAAAGCTGATCCTGCTCTAAACTTTTCAGCTGCCACATGTCTTCCATGGATATGTGTTCAGTTTCACTGCTTGTACACTTGACTGAAAGGTGCTTTCTTGTTAGGTTATTCCTTTACAGTACCAATGCAAGTCCACCACAAAGCAGCAAAATTTGGATTTGCTAGGGTCCCTTCATTAAAACCCTTGTTCTGGAGCTTACATTTGCCTTGAGACTTCCCTTGGCTATGAATTTGTGGTAAACACGGATATATGTCTCCCAGATCTCCCTTTGTGGAAGGGTTTCTTGCCCAGCTCTCAGCTCCTTCAAAGTCTGTCCCCTCTCTCAAGGTCCTATCCTTCCTGGAATGGCCCACATCCAATGACTGATAAAAATTGGGATATAAAGACCCAGACATTTTGGTCCAATGGGAATAGGGCTATTAGACAAAATATTACATGGAATGAATATTGCACGAAACACACTCATAGAAAAAGTTATTTGTTGTTTATCTGAAGTTTGATTTAATTGGGTGCCCTGTATTTTATTTGCTAAATCTGGCAGCCCTGATGGGCCCTATGGACTCCAGAGCCCTCCATGGAGTCCACCAAGGCTTTGTCAAGCCTGCTTTACTATTCGGCTTCTCCCTCTGCTTAATCCTGCTTCCTCCTCCCTAATAAGTACCTCTCATGAAAAATTCCATCTTGGCTCTGCTTTAAGAAAATCCGACATATGCCAACACTGAAATTTAAACCCTGATAAAAGTCACCTTGTAATCTATTGAGAAGGTTGTTAAGTCAAATTTGAGCATAAACCCAGGATCATCCATTACCTACTAGTGCTTAGCAGCTCCTAGGGCAGATATTGAAACTGGAAAGACCCAGAAGAAAGGCTATAGAATGAAGATAACAGATTTCACAATAAGATTTTTTGTTTTTCATATCCTTATGGATATATATTTATATGTATATATGCACATATATAAATATACATATATACATACACATACTTGTTTGCTAGTAACAGGAGTTAGAAAACAGTTTAAATAAGGACAAATTTTAGGGTAAAGCAATTGTCAGTTGTACTTTTACCAGTTTCTTGAGGTTCTAAAGAAAATCAGGCAGGAAGTATAAATAAATGAAGATGCATTACCTTAAAAACCAGAAATATGAACTATTAAATTTCTATTTGTTTTGGTTAAGAATCGATAAATGATGGTAATTAGGAACTTGGCTTCTGGAGTCGAATGGAGATGAATACATATCCTGACTTTGCCATTTAACTGCAAGACCTCTGGTGAATTGTAACTTTTTTGTCTCAGCATCCTCATTTGTGAAATGGCACTGATAATCATACTTGCCCAGAAGGTTATCATGAGGCAAAAGAAATAAAGCATGTAAAACACTTAGCTCAAAGCTATTATCATAATATTTTTATTAATAACAATTTTTATTGTTAAAATAAAGGGAAAATCTTAGTGCTTATTTCCTGTTAGGCAATAACCATGAGGGGGCCAAGTATATTTTCTTGACTAGATTAATACTATATTTATCCCCTTCATTTTTCAGAAGTCTTGTGCTATTAACGCAAATTCCTAATGCTAGCAAAAATGTCCAGACAATATTGAGTTTAAAAGTTATTAATATTACAATAGTTATTAATATAATGACAATACTTATTTTTATTTTCTTCTCAATATACCTGTAGGAGAATTTGCTAAAGACAGATTATTAATCTAGCCAAAACAAATCAACCAAATAGAAATGATTAATGTCTAACGGCAACCTGGTAATAGACTAAATTCTTCTTTTCCTTTAAAGCAAAGACATATTTTTTTCTATATTTAAATATTTCTCTCTTTTTTTAATTTCAGCATATTACAGGGGTACAAATGTTTAGGTTACATATATTGCCTTTGCCCCACCTGAGTCAGAGCTTCAAGTGTGTCCATCCCCCAGATGGTGTGCACCGCACCCATTAGGTGTGAATACACCCATCCCCTCCTCCTCCCTCCCACCTGTCTGACACCCGATGAACGTTACTACTATGTGTGCACATAAGTGTTTCAATATTTCTTAATTGCACAAATATGGTAGCTCATTTTCAGGGAAATAGTAACAGACAAGGTAGACTGGGAATTCCTAGTTTGTGGGGATGGCCACAGTAATTTTGGAAATCTTGCATGGGAGGTTGCCAAAAAAGATTTGTCAAACTGTGAATTAGTGTCTCCTCATAGAAGCATTGCAATCCTGATGAGTTTGTTAGTATCTTTAGAATAAATTTGAAAAGTTTGCATAAAATATAAAGGTTTGAAAATTAAATGTCTCATGATTCTCATAGAATCCCTTTGATGTGGTCTGGGGAGATATTGATATCCCTATATTAGGTTTGAGAAAACAGAAGTTAAGAGAAATTATTACCTCAAGCAAGCTCTACCAGTCTTCTGATAGTAAGGTGACAGTTGTCCTATATCCCAGTTTTTGCCCAATCTGCCTGATCCTATGAAGCATCTGGTGTACTGCCTTTGGTGATTCTCAGATAATGGCTAGGAATTTGTACTTTTAATATGTACATCAGGTGATTCTTAAATTGGACAAGTTTGGGGAACTACTAACCTCCTTCATACCCCATTTCGCTTTAATAAATAGCTCCCTTAGGCCTTCCAAATATTAGGTTAAAATTCAAGCTACCTCACCATCACAAAAGGGAGTTTTATACCTCATAGAGACTACCTCTGGTCAAGTAGACAGAATTCATTGAAAAAGGGAACAGAAAGCCAGTTGAATTTGCCAATAGAGTTTGGTGTTAAAGATCTAGGGCCTTTAGAAATGTCCATAAATCCTTGAAGTCTGGTAAATTGATGCCTCCCAATTTGTTCTTTGTTTTTGTTTTGCTTAAGATTGCTTTTGCTATACAGGATCTTCTCTGGCTCCATATGAAGCATAGAATTATTTTTTCTAGACCTGCAAAAAATGCTGTTGGTATTTTAATAGGCATTGCATTGAATCTGTAGATCACTTTGGGCAGTACAGACATTTTAACAATGTTGATTCTGCCTATCTATGAGCATGGTATGGTTTTCAGCTGGGTTATGTCCTCTGCTATTTTCTTCCTCACTGTTTCGTAGTTCTCCCTGTAGAGCTCTTTTATCTCTTTAGTTAAATATATTCCTAGGTATTTTATTTCTTTGTTGCTATTGTGAAGGGTATTAAGTCTTTGATTTGGTTCTCAGTTTAACTGTTGTTGGAGTATAGGAATGCTACTGATTTCTGCACATTGATTTTGTAACCTGAGACTTTGCTGAATTTGTTTATCAATTCCAGTAGTCTCATGGCAGTACCTTTGGGGTTTTCTAGATATAAGATCATATCATCAGCAAAGAGCAATAGTTTGACCTCTTCTGCCCCCATTTGGATGCCCTTGATTTCCTTCTCTTGTTTCATTGCTCTGGCTAGGATTTCCAGCACTATGTTGAATACAAGCAGTGATAGAGGGCAACCTTGTCTGGTTCCAGTTCTAAGTGGGAATGCTTTCAATTTTTCCCCATTCAATATGATGTTGGCTGTGGGTTTGTCATATATGGCGTGTATCAATTTTAGGTAACTCTCATCTATGCTTATTTTGTTAAGTGTTCTTATCATAAAAGGGTGCTGAATTTTGTCAAATGCTTTTTCTGCATCTATTGAGAGGATTATATGGTCTTTGTTTTTGCTTTTATTTATGTGGTGACTTACGTTTATAGATTTGCTTATGTTGAACCATCCCTGCATCTCTGGGATGAAGCCCACTTGGTTATGATGGATTATTTTTTTTGATAAGCACCTGAATTCAGTTTGCTAGGATATTGTTGAGAATTTTTGCATCTATATTCATAAGGGATATTGGTCTATAGTTTTCTTTTTTTTGTTGCGTCCTTTCCTGGTTTTGGTATCAGGGTGATGTCGGCTTCATAAAACATGTTGGAGAGGATTCCTTCCTTCTCCATGTTGTGGAATAATTTCTGCAGCAAAGGCACCAGTTCTTCTTTGTAGGTCTGGTAAAATACGGGTGTGAAACCATCTGGTCTGGGACTTTTCTTTTGAGGAAGATTTTTCATTGCTGCTTCAATTTCAGTACTTGATGTTGTTGTGTTCAGGAATTCTATTCCTTCCTGACTGAGCATAGGGAGGCTGTGTCTTTCTAAGAATTTGTCCATTTCCTCCACATTTTCAAGTTTATGTGCATAGAGGTTCTTATAGTATTGACATTTTGTATTTCCATGGCATCAGTTGTAATTTCCCCTTTATCATTCCTGATGGAGCTTATTAGAATTCTTTCTTTTCTGCTTCTTGTTAACCTAGCCAGAGGCATGTGAATTTTGTTTATTTTTTTAAAGAACCAACTTTTTTTATTAATCTTCCATATAGTTTTTTTGCTATCAATTTCATTTAGTTCTGCTATGATCTTTGTTATTTCTTTCTTTCTGCTGTGTTTGGGGTTGGTTTGCTCACCCTTTTCCAGTTCTTTGAGATGATTCATTAGATAGTTGATTTGTGATCTTTCTGTGTTTTGAACGAAGGCATTTATGGATATAAATTTTCCTCTCAGGACTTCTTTAGGTGTGCCACACAGATTTTGATAACTTGTGTCTGCTTTATCATTTAGTTCAAAGACTCTAGATTTCCATCTTGATTTTCTCCTTAACACAAGCTACAGCACAAGGCTATAGTAACTAAAGCAGCATGGTACTGGCCCAAGAACAGAGACATAGACCAATGGAACAGAACCAAGAACCCAGATATAAAACTATCCTCATCTAGCCATCTAATAATCTTTGACAAAGCAGACAAAAACACACATTGGGGGAAAGAATCTTTATTCAATAAATGGTGCTGGGAAAATTGGATAGCCATGTAGAAGACTGAAACAGGATCTGCACATTTCACCTCTCACAAAAATCAACTCCCGCTGGGTAACAGACTTAAACCTAAGGCATGAAACTATAAGAATTCTGGAAGAAAATGTAGAAAATACTCTTATGGATATTGGCCTAGGCAAAGAATTTATGAAGAAGACCCCAAAGGCAATCACGGCAACAGCAAAAATAAATAAATGGGACCTGATCAAATAAAAAGCTTCTTCACAGCCAAGGAAACTATCACAAGAGCAGACAACCTACAGAATGGGAGAAAATATTTGCATGTTACACATCTGATAAAGGGTTGATAACTAGAATCTATATAAAACTCAGGAAAGTCAGCAAGAAAAAAATCAAACAACCCTATCGAAAAGTGGGCAAAGTACATGAACAGAAACTTTTCAAAAGAAGATAGATTAATAGCCAAGAAACATATGAAAAAATGCTCAACATCTCTAATCATCAGGAAAATGCAAATCAAAACCACAATAGATATCACTTACCTCCAGTGTGAACAGCCTTTATGAAAAAGTCCCAAAACAATAAATGTTGGCATGGATTCAGAGAGTTAGGAACACTCATACACCGCTGGTGGGAATGAAAACTACTTCAACCTCTGCAGAAGGTAATATGGAGATACCTCAAAGAGCTATAAGTAGAACTACCATTCGATCCAGCAATCCCATTACTGGGCATCTACCCAAAGGAAAAAAAGACATTCTATAAAAAAGACATCCTTACTAGAATGTTTATAACAGCACAATTAACAATCTCAAAGATGTGGAAACAACCCAAGTGCCCATCAATACATGAGTGGATTAATTAAATGTGGTATATGTATACCATGGAGTTCCACTAAGCCACAAAAAACAATGGTGATCTAGCACCTCTTGTATTATCCCGGATAGAGCTGGAACCCATTCTACTAAGTGAAGTATCAAAAGAATGGAAAAACAAGCACCACATGTACTCACCATCAAATTGGTATTAACTGATTAACACTTAAGTGCACATATAGTAGTAACATTCATCAGGTGTCAGGCAGGTGGGAGGGGGAGGAGGGGATGGATATATACACATCAAATGGGTGTGGTATGCACCGTCTGGGGGATGGACATGATTGAAGCTCTGACCCGAGTGTGGCAAAGGCAATATATGTAACTTAAACATCTGTACCCCCATAATATGGTGAAATAAAGAAATTTTTTTAAAAAGGCATTTCCATAAATCGAAGAAAACATTTATACTTGGAAGGGAGGTAGAGCCACCTTCACAAGCATTTATAGTAGGTAAGTATTTATGCATTTGTGATTTTGTTTAATTATGCTTTCATTCATTCCTTTATTCATTCATTCAAGAAACATGTACTGAGCATTTTTCCACACCAATTAGTGTAATAAGTATTAGGAAACAACACCAGACATATTAAAGGTTACTTCTACTTCAAAGCACTGCTAATGGCCCCATAAGGTGGATGGCACCCATGTATCCCTAGAGTTTTTCTTAGCTGAAGTGCCCTTTAGCACTCTCAACTGTTGTGCCCAGAGAAGTGGAAGTTATGAGAAAAAGAATCTCTAGCTGTTTGTCCCAATTTGTTCTTTTTAAGAAATATATTATAATATGGTAAAAATTATTGAATAAATATCTCTATTATACTATAAAGGGATTGTGTTTCCAAGAAAATCAGTCAAATGCTTTTATAACTTGTTACTAATAACACTAATATAGAATAATGGGTAAACTAGTTTGGTTAACTTCCCAATATAATTGGGTTTTCCAGGAACATTACAGAAAACAAACAGCAAGATCAATAAGTCCTGAGGTTGCATGAGTCATTATTGATTTATGACCTTGCTTACTTCCCGGCAAAATAATTGCTATAGAGAAGTTGGCTCATGTTTACAAATCATAATAATCTTGTGAGAAAATGTTTCTTAGCCCAAAGATTAAACACTAGAAAGAGCAAATGATTAAAAAATAACTTATTATTGTGGTGAAATTCATAATTAGTAATACCTATCATTCATTGTGCACTTGCTTTACAGCACGTTTTGACTATAAAATTTCTTTAAATTATTAAAACAATCCTTCAAGAACTATTATTATCCTTGTTTCATAGGCTAGGAAAATTGAAGTTCACAGATGTTAGTTAACTTGTCCAAGGTCACACATACTCAGAAAGTTGCAGGTCTAGGATTCAAACTCAGTGTTCTTTTCCCGTGCTTTGATGCATCTAAGAGCACAAGACTGGAAAGAACACATGGGCTTGACCTAGAGAGAGCTTAATAGACTTTAAGAAACTTAATGTGCTTGGCAGATTCAATCAATCATTTGCATATTTATGACATCATTGCAGTTTTTACATGGCAGTGGAATTCCTATCACCATTTCCAGAATACAGACATTCCTGTGAATGTATATAAGCAGTCCCCCAACTTCCTAGCCCATGCCAGCCTGAGTGGTGAATGGGCAAAAATGAGAACTTGAAGCAGCAGAACTGACTCAGAATCTGAAGACAAACACAACGATCAAGCAGTCAAAGACCCATGAAAGCAGCACGCATGGCTTGGCCAGAGAGTACTGATTTTAATATTGATTTAATATTGAATATTGATTAAAATCCCTTTCTGCCTACGGATTTCATCTTAAAAATTTATTCCTTTTTAGTTATGTACAACTTGGCATGGTTATCCTTTCTTTAGAGCTCATGGAATTCTGCTTACTTCCCCCAATCATAGATAAGCCCTCTGGAAATCCTATAAGTTCACAGCTGCAATTCTTGCAGCAGTCTGTATCCCAACGAGATAAGTAAGTAATTTGTATAGTTGACCTTTTTTCACTGGTATGGACCTGAGGTGTTAAGAAATTAGATAGCTTTCTGAAAGGCAAGGGTGAACATAGAGTGAAGTCTTTATCTTTCTCTCCATTCAATAATGGGAGCCTTCACATTGCCTACAGATGCTTTGTGGCCATTGTGATAGGAATGATATGAAAATATCATCTAAAAGAGGAGAAGCCTCACATAGTACCTATTCTCTTATCACTCATCACCGATGATTGGTTGAGTATAGGAGACTAAACCTCCTCTATGTTGTCCACAGTTCAATGGAGCACAAGACTGGAAAGAACAAAGACTTAGAGATGGGTTGATTTCTCAGCTTCTATGTTCTCCATTCCTTGGAATTCTTGCTTCCCCTTTCCCTCATTTTTCAGGAATAAGAAGAGACCAGAGATGCCAGGGCCATAGACAGGACTTTTGAGAACTATTTTTTCTGGGATTCCCACCGCTTTGTACCAAGGTATGGATGGGATGATAAACAAATTATTCTAAGACTTTTCACATATTTGTTTTACTTAAAGACAGAATGTTAAGTTGTCTGTCCTCCATTAGACTTTAAGATCACTAAAGACAGAGACTGCATCTGTTTTGCTCACCATTTTATCCCTATTATCTCAAATAGTGCCCGACCTATAATGAATAATCAGCAAATACCTATCGAGTGAATGCATATAAAACAAAGTTATCATAGCTATTATCTAATAAAAGCATTCCCCCCACTCCCTAGCTCATGCCAGGCTGAGTGGTAACTAAACAAAAAAGAGAACTTGAAATTCCAGATTCTACCCTCATTGTATGGCAAAAGCAGCAGAACTCAACCCTGCATCATTTTCCTATTATCTCCATGGAAGGAGTGTGAGGCACTGTGAAGTTTATTTCGATCACCCAAAGTTGGATTTATCATGAAGCGAATAAAACTTACATAGTTCCTTTCCAGTGCCATAGAAGAGGTGAAAATAATGTATTCACATCAAGTATTTTTGAAGAAATGCAAAATAAGATAATTTAACCATAGTCTGTTAACACCACTGCCTCCTTTTATGACAAATTTTCTTCTTATTCATGTCATGTAGAAATGGAGTGACCAGAGATGTTTTGGGGGGATTCTGTTAGAGGGAACGTGAGTCAGGCCTAATTTTACTTTGGAGTTAGTGAGGTATATTTATGTGGGAGAGAGTCACTATGTAGAGTTAAGATATTGTTAGCCAATCAAGGGTAAGAATGGCTTCCAGGAATACTCCTGCCACCCACTGCGCCAACGACCCCAGAACCATTATGCCAGTGCAAGCTATGGTTGTAATGGAATAAGAACACGAACTATAGCACCCAGCATGGGAAGTATGAAGATAGAGAAACAAAAACACACTAGGGTAAAGACTGAATTACCTTCAATTCTTTTTATAGAAAATGACATTATGCAAAGGTTGCATATGAAGAGGAAATAAAAGAGTGTACAGCCAAAATATAAGGGGAAAATATAAGTATTATAGAAGTATGTAAGGCAGTTCACATATAGTAATACTGCATTGTCTTTCAGGATGCTCTAATGTTTGTGATGTCAACATTTAAAAATTTATTCAATGCAATTTCTGAAAACATTTTACTTTCATATCTAATTTTAGAGACAGAGTCTCACTCTGTCATCCAGGCTGGAGTGGAATGGGCATGATCATAACTTGCTGTAGCTTCAAACTCCTGGGCTCAAGTGTTCCTACCACCTCTGCCTCCTAAGTACCTGGGACTTTAGGGCATACCTCCATGCCTGCCTAATTTTTTAAAATTATTTTTTGTAGAGATGGGGGTCTTAATATATTGCCCAGGCTGGTCTCCAATTCCTGGTCTCAACTGATCTTCTTGCCTCAGCTTCCCAAAGTGCTGGGATTACAGGCATGAGCCACCATGCCCAGCTCTTATTCTTTTTCTTAAAGAGGTCCTTCAACTTGTGTAATCTTCAGGCCCCACAAAACCTAGATCTGTTTATGGCTAATAGTCCTTATGCCAAGGTAATGTACCCATGTCAGGATTTACTCTGCAACACTAGAAATGCAGCAGTCTACTTCAAGTACTTTCAATATTCTCATCAGTTTCTTTGATTCCCAGCTGTAGCTGTCTCTCCTGCCCTCATCTGGTCATTACCCAGGGTTCCCTCTCTATCCAAAGATACTTAAGATGATTTTATTAACATTATTAATGAGTATGGATATCAATTATGGGAATTTAATACTAGGGTCAATGGGAATCAAATGAATTATACTCCACCTGTATTTTATAATGTATAAACTTTGGAAAAATTAAATGATATCTATTTCTATGGTTAAAGGATGAGTATATGGCTGGGCACAGTGGCTCGCACCTGTAATCCCAGCACTTCGGGAGACCGAGGCAGGAGGATCACTTGAGACCAGGAATTTGAGACCAGCCTGGGCAATGTAGCAAGACCCCATCTCTACAAAAAAATAAAAAGAAAAAATGAGCCGGGCATGGTGGCATGTGTCTATAGTCCCAGCTACTTGGGGGGCTGAGGTGGGAGCATTGCTTGAGCCCAAAATTTCAAGATTGTGGTGAGCTACGACCAGGCCACTGCACTCCAGCCTAGGCAACAGAGTGAGACCTTGTCTCCAATAAATAAATTTATTAATTAATAAAGGATGAGTATATGTATACCATAAAATATTTATATGTTTGGGAAATATAAAGGCCTAGTATTTGAGGTACACTGTGAATTGACAGGAAGAAAAAAATACACACAGACAGACAAACACACAATTAGGATAAAAGTTCTCAATCATTTTACGAAGGATATAGAATGAGGTGACCACAGAGAGCATGAGTGGATGTAATATATCTTTACATGGCTTTCCCCTTGTGCCGGGCTTTCCTATGGGATATTAAGCTGGCTGTTTCATTCTCCATACAGGTAGAGTCCCTCCAGAATTGAGAAATAAGCCATATCTTGCTATGCTACTTCCCTCTGAATTTATAGGCTTACCTTACCATTCCAGGATAAGTGACATCAATAAATCCATTTAAGGAATTGTTTACACACATGGTGTTTTCATGGTGCACCAGGTATTTTCCATTGTCTCTCTCAGATCCACATTGGCCTTCCCCACCCTGTTCTGCACCCCAGGAAACTGACTTTTTGAACTGTAGCAGTGAGCTCCATTGTCCTCTGGTTTCTGGTTGGCTTCAACCAATGAGAGACACTGGCTGGGATGGGAAGATGGGAGAAGAATCAGGCTGGAATATTTTATTTCCTTGGCTACCTCTCTATTGGATCACCATGGGTTGACTGCTTCCTTTTATGGAAAGCCACTTCTGTCAGGTAGCCCTCTTAATATAGATCTCCTCTCTGAGTTCCAAGCGTGCCCTCCTTTTTCCCTTTCAGGTCTAAGGGTGTTTGTGGGTCCCCACCACTGCTAGACAAGGAGAACTACACTATCCTTTGTTGATTTTCTTATCTCTGTGTCCAGGCATTTGAAAATATTCTCTTTATTAAACTTTCCTCAAATTGCCCAGTTTGAGTATGCCGTTTATTCTGCTGGAATGGTGACCAGAACAGCTGTTTTTTTTAAACAAACTCAGCACCAGCAAGGTCATGGGCTCATTCTTACTAGAGAAAGTAGAGTCAGTGCCCAGGAATTCCCAAACCCCATCTCTACTCATAGCACTCTAGGGTCACAGAAAACCTTTATCTCCACAGGACCACTCTTTCATGGAGGGTTTTACAAAATACCAGATCTCCATTTTAGAGAAACCAGGAGTTATGATGTGCAATTGTAGAGGGCTGGGCTATAACTAGGGAGCAAATATGAAGAGGAATCATAAAGGTATTGGTTATAAATTTTCAACATGAATGAACAAGATTGATATTTCTTACGTAGCTTATTATTTAAAGTTTTATTATTCAAAATTGATGATTCAGTTTTGCAATGCAGAAAAAGCAACTGGCACCATTAACACATTATATTTATTTTCCATAACTAGTAAAAGGTGGACTATTTCTGCAAAATTAGCTACCTTTATTGTCAAAACACTTTTAGTTCCTCTTTACCAAGAAGACCATTTTTAAAATATTGCAATTATTTAGTGATAATCAGTAAATAAAGCATTTATAGAACTGATGAAAGTAAAAATTTGACACAGAATTGGAAGTCTCTCATTGCAGATACAATCTCACAGCAGCCAGTTTCTTACAAGTCAGTGACCAGTGATGACTGTGGTTGGAATTTTTAAAAATAATAATGATGAATAAAAAAAACTAAGTTCTCTAACCTAGAACCTTAGAACCTAATTTCCCTACATCTACCAATCTGCTTTTCTTTTTCTTTTACTCTCTCTCTCTCTCTCTCTCTCTCTCTCTCTCTGTCTCTCTTTAGCACACATCATCAGGTATTTCAGAAAATCATCCATCATGAAGCAGAGAGATCAAGAGAAATGCACAATAGGAAAAATAAACCTTAGAGAAAATCTTGAAAACAAAAGCACTTAGTATTAAAAAGATTAATAATGTCATTTTATTTATGAAACAAGAAGACTGTGAAAATAAAGAACAAGAAAGAGCTTTATAAAATAAATGAATAAAATGATTG
>RJWJ010027733.1:0-21976 GCA_004363605.1 Indri indri
GATAGGATATGTTTTAAACAAGGTTTTTTTAAGATGCTTGTTTGAACAACTCAAAGCATTTTTTCCCCCAGAAATATTACAGTGATAAGGGAAACAGATCTGCCCACCAAAGCCTCAGTTCCACAATGTCCCCCTGCTCCAATTTCCTGGTCTGGAAGACCAATGGCTCTTTAGGATGCTTCTTATGCTTTCCAGGAGTCTTCCTCACAGGTCTCCATTTCTATCATGGAATTTTTGTAAGTGGGGTTTCATTTTTGTAAGCTAAGAAATGCCTTAAAAACGCATCTCTCACCTGCTGGAGTGCCAATCTAAAAATTTAATGTTTTATCACTTAAAATCTACTATTATTTATTTTTATAATACAGACAACACTTGACGTAAACTCTAGATGAAAAATCCTTTTTTAGCAAACAGAAACTTAAAAACAAAGGAGAGTATACTAAAATGCCCTAATAGTTTGTGTGTTTAAGGACATCAAACATAAAAAGGAAGATGATATTTTTTTAAATGTAATAACTCAAGCCTAAAGATGAATGAATTTAAATTTAATACTTTTTGTATAAAACCAAATGGTAATCTAATACCACTGGGACTGAGTGCTGAAAAACTAAGTTATAAAACAAATACATGAAACATGATTACAATTTAAATTCTTTGGATTATTTATCTTCTAAGCCCTCACACTTAATACACAATTTAAAAACTTTCCCAACTAAACATAGTAGTGTTAATACTTTATATCTAAAAATCTGTACTTCAGGAATCCTTTATGAATTTTCACAGCTGTCAGGAAAGTTTTAGAAAGAAAAAGTGGGGGTTAAAAGACAAGACAGCTTAAGACAGTAACACAGTATAATTGGAACAAATACTGGCTTAAACTTTATGCCTCTAACTATGTTCCTCTATTTTTCTATGTTAAGAACCGTTTAGCATCTGATAGTTTCATCAGTCTTTCCAATTTCAAACAAGTAACGTTTTCTTCCCATCGTGTCCCACATAAATGAGTCCTTAGAGGGTGAACCTCAATTATTGTGTCACTTTTATATAAAAGGCAACCATTGGTTTTAACTTCTGTTGGAACAGGGGAACTTTCACTAGAATGTTTAGAATGTTCAGAAAACATTTTCCAAAGCTCTCCTCTGGTCCATACAGATCAGAATGTAAAAGATATGGAACATACATTACTCGTATTTGATTCTCTCTGTCAGGGGTTCCTCCTTGTAATGGGAAATAATTTGAATCAGGATGGAACAGTTGATAAGAAGGAAGAATAAACCAGCTAACCAAATAAACAGAAAGGTGTTCTTTCCTTGAAACTCAAGAACATATGCAGGAGCCAGCCATAAGGCCTGCCCTATAAACCATAACATTAGGAGAACTACGGCTCTTTTCCAACGCATTCTTACTAGAGGCATCACAAGAGGCAGTAGGCAGAGGTACCAAAGAAAGTACTGGGAGGTGCAGACTTTGTTAAAAGTCACAAAAATGGATGTATGAAGAAAACAACAAAAGACAAGGTCTCTGTAATAGGCGAAAGACACTGCTGAAAGCAAGATGAACTGTGGCAGGAATGCAGCAATTCCCAGGGAAAAACTCCACTTGCTCTCTGCAGTCAAATACAGCATGTAGAAGTACGGAGAAAAGTTGTGACGGATATCCCGCCTAGTCAGGTGGTAAAAGTAGGTGTGCTCCAAAAATTCCCAACCATATTTATAGTAAAAACCAAAGCTCAGGGCAAAAAATGTGAGTCCAGCAACTGCTACAAAGAGCAACACAGCCCGATTACACAGCCTCATCAAGAATTCATACAAACGAGCCTGGAAAGAATACCGGGATTGACGGAGGCCTTCGTCATTGTCGCGTTCTGGAAGCAGATGGAGGGCTATAGGAAGGATATAGGTCACCGGATACATCTTCATATGCACCGCGAAACCATAGAATACAGCTGCACACGCGACCAGTCTCTTCTGTATTAAGTACAGGACCATAAGGACCAGGGAAGCGACGATCGAGTCCGCATTGCCTCGGCTGGATACTGCCATAGGTAGGGGGTTAAGAAGCCAAAAGACACAGTAGCCACAGGCCTGGCGGCGCCCCAGCCCCTTCAGAAGCAGCAGGCGGTATAAGAGGAAAGCGGTGAAGAGGTCGCAGCTGATGAAGAGAAACTTTCCAAAGAGTTCGTTGAGGTAGATGTTGGGAGTGAGGAGCCAACCCAGCAGTGGAGTGTAACGGTAAGTCGCCCTCAGATAAGGGGAGCGCCCTTCGGTGATGAAGCGCGCAGCGTCCGTGAAGACCTGGTAGTCGATGTCTGTATACCTCACTAGCAGGGTCCGGTCCTGGAAGACCCCATAGAAAACCAGGGCAACTCGGGCAAGAAAGGCCACAGCAAATACTCCGGCGGGGGGCACCCGCAGGTTCAGGAACCATTCTCCCCAGTGGTTGGTCGAGCCCATGATCTGACTGCGCGACAGGCACTCAGCCCCAGCTCCGAACTAACTAGTGCTTCGGTTCTTCGCCTCAGGCTGGCAGCGCATCTCCCGCCGCCTGAGTGCCAACCGAACAACTGCAGAACCATCACTTCCGGCATGAAGCCCCGCCCCTTACTGCTTCCGGTCGCCAGCACCGTGCTGGGACCTCAGCCGCCACAGCCACAGCATTGCCTTCTTCTGGATTGGCTGCCTTGCTTCCGCTTCTTCCTCCGGAGGGGGCCGGACTTCCGGTCCCTTGGTAGGAGGGAAAGCCGGCACTGGCTGCTGTTTTTATGGAGTGGAGTGAGCTTTCTTTGTGAGTAACCCCCCGCCCCTACCATTCCCCAATTCCGGTCGGCAGAGGCAGACCGCAGACGCGGAGCGAGTTGCGAGTTACATCCCTCAGTCCTGAGACCTGAGAGTGAAAAATGTAGGAGTGAAAGGAAAATAACCCTGAGATAGCTTCTCATGCTTCACTCCACCAGCTCGCCAGTATTCACAGGGGGTTGTGGGCCCCGGGGGCGGCAAGAATGCGTTGAAGGGAGCCCAGAGTGTGTATGTCCCATGCAATATTTGGGGCATACTTAACATTTTAAAATTGTTAATTGGTTATCTGAGATTCAGATTTAAGTAGGCAGCTTGTATTTTATCCAACAACCCTAGGCGGAAGGCAGACAGGGAAGCTTCACAGTTTCCAAACTATGTCAGGCCCTCATGCCTCAGTACCTTTGCGTTTGGTATTTCTTCTGCCAGAGTTGCCCTCCAAGTCACCCTGGCAAACACCTGCTCAACTAGGCCTCAGCTTAAGTGTTAACTCCTAGAAGCTTATCCTACCTCTCAGCCCACTTCACGCAGAGTGATTTAGATGTCAGTCCTCGCCACCGTCTGAGGGCAGTCGGGCTGTGGCGGAAGGACTCTAAGCTCCAGAAAATCACTCACTCGGAAGACTTGCCCTGCCACATAAACGTCCTGTCCAGTGCCTGTCATCCCAGTGCTCCAAAACCTGCTGGTCATTCCTTTATTACAGCTTCTGTCACACTGCTTTGTAATAACTGGGTTTTTTTGTTTGTGTGTTTCTCTCTCCCAGTTTTCCATCAGGGCACTTTGAGTTCCTTGAAAACAGATTATTTTATTCTTTTCTGTACCTCAGCATCTAACACAGTACCAAACTTATAGTAGCCATTCAGTAAAAGTTGAATTGATTTTGGACGTTCCTCCCGTTACAGCAAGTGGTCCCGAGGACAAACCGAGCGGCATACGGAGAGTCGGAGAATCAAAGTTTATTCCCCGGCGGGCTCAGGGGGGCCTCGCCACCAAATTCTGAGCACCGTCTACCGGATTCTTCCCACTTTTATTAAGTTGTGGTGGTCTGGGGGGTAGGGTGTCAGGTGGTTAATGCCCGCCAAGTAATTGGTTAGTCGATGTGGCAGATAATAGATTTAGTGTTATGCTGATGCGCCAGGTAATAGATCAGTTGATGGGCCAGGTAATAGGTTAGTATTATGCTGATGCGGGTCTTCCGTGAGGGGTGGGGGTCTCAGGTAGCTGATGTGCCAAGTAACAGATGGGAGTTTTCCTTATCACTCCTACTAGAATACTTGTAGAGTGGCATCCATGGAGTGTTCCTAATCCTTAGTTCTTTTTCTTTTCAAATATCCTTTACCTATGTCAAGATCTGGCCCCCTTCACCCATCCCACTCCAGCCCTACTTTGATGAATTTCTCTCCAAGGAGTCTAACCTATTAGCTCTTTCCCTTCCGTGATCACTTATTGCACTTGTAGTCTCCATTGCAGAATTTGATACTTTATTTTAGATTGTATTCATAAACCTTTCAATGAGATTGTGGGGTTCTTGAGGGTGGGAATTATATCTTACCTTTAATATTTTTCATTTCCTCATAATTTATTGTATTCTTAGGTACATGGTATGTTTAGTAAATACTGACTAACTTGATTTTACAGATTGAGCCTGCTTCCTAGGGGAAGTCTTCTAGACTGGCATAAGGAGAGGAGATGACTTCATCTGGTCTGAACATGCAGCTCTCAGGACTACCCTCCACTCATCCATCCTGTAGTTCACATTTATTCTTTGGATGAGCCATATTAATCTTACACATTGGATATTCATATTCTGATATCTCTGTGTCCTTTTATGTACCTTGGTATAATTACATGCCAAGGAGGCAATAATTATGCCATGATATAATTAGATCGATAATTCTAAGCATTTTTTTCTTGCAGTACATTGGCCGTATATACAGTGGCAGCACCTCACCATTAAAATAATAATAATTATGATGATGATGATTTATAATGGCTTCATTTGTTGAGGACTTATTTGCAATGTGCCTGGCATTGTGCTAAATACTTTTTATGTAAGGTAGATATTCCTACCTTTACAAATGAATCAAGGCTCATGGAGATTAAGTAATTTTCCTAAGTTACATAGCTAACTAGTGGCAGAGCTGGAACTCAGAATCCAATCTGTCTGACCCAGAGTATCTCAATCACTATGTGGCTGACTTGCCAATAAAATGTTGATTATGAATTCTAATTTTACTCTCTGTTACCTCTTATTGATCTTTTATCTGGATCTTTCTGATATTCTCTCTCAGAGTGATTCTATCTCTGATTTATTCTTTTCCTCTCCAAGTGATAGATAAATGAGACTTAGTCCCAGATGGTAGAGAATATGGGAAGTATAATAGATGTCTGAGAATTAACTAAGGATTCTGGCTGAGTTAGTTTAGATAGTATGGCAGAAAGGCCTCAGCCAAACTGTCCCTATATGGCTGCCATACTAGAGAGATGGGAGGCACCAAATTTGGGCACATAAGAAAACAACTAATCAAAAGGAACTAAGCATGTCACTGAAGTCAGTGAAAAGAGTGAGATGAAGATAGTAGTTGTGGGAATAAAGAAGAGGCCGGAATCCTGTAAAACAAATGGACAGAGAGGTCCAACTTTTGTTACTATTTCTAGGTGGGACAGAAAAGCATCATGGTCCATAGACCCCATATTGGGCTTTTTCTTAGGGACTCTATCATCTCCCCTTTCCCTGAAAGAGCTATATTTTTTTCAAATGCTTAACTGTTTATTGCCTCTTAGACTATAACTTACAATTCTTCTTAATCCCCACTTTCACTATGTGCCCCTAGATTTCCATCCTTTTAGAGCCAAAGGCTAAGGAAAGTACAAATATGCATAGCTCGTCCCTAGTTTTCTTAGGACCTTGACCTTGTCCGCTATGCTGCATATGCTCTCATTACCCTTCCATATCCACTAACCATCCTTTTTACCCTGTTCTTTGCTCCAAGAGGTTAAACTCTATGGGCAGCTTCACTCCGCCTCCCTTGTTCTCTGGCTTCCCATCAGAATAGGCCAGTGGGAGGACTGGCAGATCTTTGGCAGCGTCTGAGTTCCTCTACCTAAAGCTGTGTATCCTATTGAAGCTATAGCCCTCTCCCTTGGGTACACCTCTCACGGTTCCAATAACGGCCTGTTAAAGGTTAAAGGCTGGTAAAGGCTGCCTATTTGCAAGTCCCTGGGTGCTTCAGCATCTCTTGTTGATTTATTAAACCTGCCCACACCTTTGTAAATAATCCCTTCATTAAAACATGTCCAATTAGCCCTTTGAATACACCATCTGTTTCCTGCTAGAACCCTGACTAATTCAAGCACTCTTTTCTGCTAGACCTTGTTCTCATGTCCTTCTTTGTAATTTCTTTTCAATCTGTTCTTTCTATGCCCAGCATCCTGCACCTTAGTTCAGACCTTCAACAACTCAATTTAATAATATGTATTGAACACCTATACTATACTAGGATCTGTGGATGTTACAGCAAGTGTTACAGCGGGTGGTCCGGAGGACAAACCGAGGGGCACACGGAGAGTTGGAGAATCAAAGTTTATTTGCCAGCGGGCTCAGAGGGGTCTCACCACCAAATTCTGAGCCCTGTCTACCCGATTTTTCCCACTTTTATTAAGTTGGGCTGGTCCGAGGGGTGGGGTATCAGGTGGCTAATGCCCGCCAGGTAATAGGTTAGTTGATGTGTCAGATAATAGTTAGTATTATGTTGATGCACCAGGTAATAGGTTTAGTGTTATGCTGATGTGCCAGGTAACAGATTAGTTGATGGGCCAGGTAATAGGTTATTATTATGCTGATGCAGGTCTTCCGTGAGGGTTGGGGGTCTCGGGTGGCTGATGCACCTGGGGGTTTTCCTTATCTTGGAATCGCCTTTCCCCTGAGCTTTTAAAAGTCTCTTAACTGAGGCCGGGGGCGGTGGCTCACGCCTGTAATCCTAGCACTCTGGGAGGCCGAGGCGGGCGGATTGTTTGAGCTCAGGAGTTTGAGACCAGCCTGAGCAAGAGCAAGACCCCATCTCTACTAGAAGTAGAAAGAAATTAATCGGACAACTAAAAATACATAGAAAAAATTAGCCGGGCATGGTGGCGCATGCCTGTAGTCCCAGCTACTCGGGAGCTGAGGCAGAAGGATTGCTTGAGCCCAGGAGTGTGAGGTTGCTGTGAGCTAGGATGATGCCACGGCACTCACTCTAGCCCGGGCAACAGAGTGAGACTCTGTCTCAAAAAAAAAAAAAAAAAAAAAAAAAAAGTCTCTTAACTGATTTAGTATCTCCTATCTCAATTCTACTGCCAAATTGATATTCATAAATGGTTCTTTACTTAGATTCTTTCCTTCCTCAAACATCTTCAGTGGTTCCCTACTGCCTAAAGAAAAAATAATAACTCTTTAGCCTGACATTTCAACCTCTCCATTATCAGGTTTTACCTTATCTTCTCAACCTATTTACCTATAAAGCCCTCTGTTCTAGGTTTACTAACTATTGCCTAAATATGCCTTGTGCTTATTTCCTGCAATACTTTGCTTATGTCGTACCATCTACAAAAAAATCCTGTTTCTCTTCACTTTCTTTCTTTTTTTTTCTCTTTTTTTGAGACAGAGTCTCACTCTGTTGCCCGGGTTAGAATGCCATGGCATTAGCCTAGCTCACAGCAACCTCAAACTCCTGGGCTCAAGCGATCCTCCTGTCTCAGCCTCCCCAGTGAAGAGAGGCCAGGCGTGGTGTCTCATGCCTGTAATCCTAGCACTCTGGGAGGCTGAGGCAGGAGGATTGTTTGAGCTCAGGAGTTCGAGACCAGCCTGAGCAAGAGCGAGACCCCCATCTCTACTAAAACAATAGAAAGAAATTAGCTGGACAACTAAAAATATATATAAAAAAAATTAGCCAGGCATGGTAGCGCATGCCTGTAGTCCCAGCTACTTGGGAGGCTGAGGCAGGAGGATTGCTTGAGCCCAGGAGTTTGAGGTTGCTGTGAGCTAGGCTGGTGCCACGGCACTCTAGCCTGGGCAACAGAGTGAGACTCTGTCTCAAAAAAAAAAGAACATGCTGTGAATACTGTATCTGGCAGTAGTATATGCTACTTGTTATTATTCTTAGTATTATTTGTTGTATGCTACTTGTTATTTTATTTTTCTTTCCTCACAAGTTTGTAGGTTTCTTCAAACTTTTAGGAACTATACACTTCATGTATCTTATATATCTCATATAAGAGATATGACTCATTCCTAGTGTTTCCAAAATGTTGTATATGTATTTTTTGATGATGAGAGATCCAGTTTTCTCCCTCCTCCTCCCTCTATCCTTCCATTTCTGGGGAACAAGAGTCAGTGACTATAAGATCTCTTGCTTCTCCTCAGAGAGAATTCGGGGCTGCATACTAACAACCAGACCTTTCTCAAGCTAGTGATAGATAAGGTAGAAGAGAAATCCATTTATTTGAGATTTGAGGGAAGACATGCCTGATGAATAAAGGTATAGGTGTACAGAGCCTTGGGGATGTGTAAGGAAAACTGGCAAAAAGTCTGTATGGTAGCACAGAAGGGAAACTGGGCTTGTGATCACTGGCCAAAAGGGACAATGCCCAGGATGCAAAGCAACTTGACTTTCTTGGATTAGGCTGAGCCAATTTTCAGTCGTTTTTTTTTTTTTTTTTTTTTTTTTTTGAGACAGAGTCTGGCTCTGTTGCGCGGGCTAGAGTGCCATGGCATCAGCCTAGCTCACAGCAACCTCAAACTCCTGGGCTCAAGCAATCCTCCTGCCTCAGCCTCCCAAGTAGCTGGGACTACAGGCATGCGCCACCATGCCCGGCTAATTTTTTCTGTATATATTTTTAGTTGTCCAGATCATTTCTTCTTATTTTTTAGTAGAGATGGGGTCTCACTCTTGTTCAGGCTGGTCTCGAACTCCTGATCTTGAGCGATCCACCTGCCTCGGCCTCCTAGTGTGCCAGGATTACAGGCGTGAGCCACCACGCCTGGCCCAATTTTCAGTCTTAATGATTTTTAAATCTTATCCCTTAAAAACTGAATCTTAAAGGTACTTGCTAAAAGATCCTAAAGTTAATGAGGGGAGGTGTAGGAAAGGAGTGGAAGGAATGGGTGACATCATTAATGAAAAGCATGAGAGAAATTAAATGGAAGAAGCCTGTCCACGCAGTCAGAAGTTCTTCCTGCATAGCCTGATCCAACCCTCCTCTCCCACACATAGGCCTATGAGCTCAGACCTTGATCACAGTATTGGTTTAGATGTCTAAAAGAAGCTAGAGTGACAACCACAGAGGCATCCATTTTATTTAGTAGCTTGTTCTGAACAGACAAAAATAAAATAAAACAAACCAAAAAGATCTCACACCTTTTTTTCCTAGGTACATTTGACCTGGTTTAGTCTTTAATGCAATGAATGGAAAAACCATCCCTAGATACTTCTGTTTCAGTAGAGTTGGCCATCACTGAGCCTGGAGGCATATGCTAACTTTACAGCACAGGTAGTGTGTTATTTTACAAATAAACTAGGTTAGCTAGCAGGAATAAAGGACCAGGGTAGCAGCCTTAAGGAGGGCTCAGTGTCTCAGGCTTGTAGCAATAGTATAACTGGCTTCCTTTCGCTGCTCAGACCTCACAGGGAAATCCCCAGATGCTCCTATTAGCTGACAGGGGTTGGAGGGATAATGAGGTGAAGCAGAATGTAGGTATTTCAGAAGCCTCACATGAAACTGCACCATCCCCTAGGGCAGTTGGTGACCCCACTCCTCATTTTCACAGAGAAGCATCAAAACTATAGCATAGCCCTCCCTGCCCAAATGCCAGTATCAGGACTCTTCTGGCATAGATGGCACTCTCTTTGGGCTGCTTTTAGCCACATCGAGGGCTGGGTCCAACAGCTCTTCAGTCCTGGCATTTGGATTCTGGAGTTGAGCTTCTCTTTAGTGCCTCCCATATACCAAGGTGTTCAGCTTCTCAGTTTAATTCAAGGGGCTGGAGCTACAGCTGCTCCCACCCCTGTGGAAGAAGGGGAAATACAGTGTACTTCATGAAAGGGAAACAAAAAGGTGCTTTTATTTTATTTTATTTTTAAAAGGTGCTACAGTGGCAGGACACTGCTGGGGATGGGGACACACAGAATAAGTAGTAGATTTTCCAAGATTTCCGTGGATGGGATTTATCCCCTCCCCAATGTCCTCCTAGCTCCTCACTTCCTGGTCCTATCAGTAGCACAGCCTCAGCGGATGCCTCTTTATTTCTGAAGAGCAGCTTCCAACCCTCCTTTTCCCATCACTAAATCTGAAATCCTTCATCAACTATCTCACTTCCATGTTGAAACCAGGAGCACTGGTTGTAAGTCTGAAAATCTGGTGTCCTACCCCATAACCAGGACAAGATATCTGCCCCCTATGCTAAGGTCTCTGAATATTTCTTTTCTGTACATTCAGTATATTTGGGCATATATACATCTATATACATCTTTCTGTATATATATTATCTCTGTTTCTTTCTCCTTAGATAAACCTTTCATATGTGGCACATCCTAATTCCCCAAGCCTCCACCCACCTCTTATTTGCTAGCCCAAGTAAGACTCAAGAATCTCATTGATTTCACCAGGTCCCTCAGCATCGAATTTTCTCATCTTTACATCCTGGGTGTCCATCCCCATTAGTTGTTTTGCCCATCTTCTGAAACCACCCCCTTAGCATCTGTCCCTAGTACTCTCCTGACATTTCAAGTCCATGGTTGGTGTGGGAGCCTATTTCCCATCAGACCTTGCTGCTTCTGAAGCTTGTCCTGTTGCCCGAACAAGAATTTCAGGTCAAAGGAGACAGGCTGTAGTATAAAGAACAATTTAGTGGTGGGGATTGGGGGAGCTGTTCCCTGGTGGGGGGCTAATGGGAGAAGATGCCAGATTGCATTAATAGGACAGTGTGATTTAAAGGGCAACTTAGAGCAAAGCCTGAGATAATGGAGGCACTTCAAAGGGGGTAAGTCAGAAAATGTTCTCTTCTCACTTTGTTATCCAAGAATCTGAGGAGAGTCTGGGGGCTTAGAATTACAGCAGGGGAATGGGAAGAGAGTACTTCCTTCAGGAGGGAAGCAGTGTGCAGAAGAAATCAAAGGAAGGATAACTTGCCAATGGATAAAATACACACACACACACACACTGCAGTACATTTTGCCCTTACACATTGGTAAAAAACAGGTAAGTCTAATGTTGAATAAAGGTGAGCGTGCAAAGCTGGCTCTCTGCCTTCTGTTCTCTGTTTCAGATTTTCAAGTTTTTCTGGTTCTTGTTTTCATAATGGCTAGAGAGTAATGATGGGGTTCACAGTAAGTAGAGACTGAAGGGTCTTCATTTTCAAGATATAGTTAGTTGAGTTCAAGGAGAGATCAATATAAGAAGACCTGTGCAGTTATAATAGGTGGTAATCATGGACTAGCCCCAATATTTTGTGAGTTTCTCTGCCAGGCTCTGCACACAGATGCATATATATATTCTGTATAAGTATGTAGCTTGTAACAGTTGGCTGAGACCACCTTAAATAAACTGCCACTCGATTCATACAGGGACTCTGCAAAACCAGTTTGTGGGGGTTCCTTGGTACCTGAATGAGACCAGAAAGCACTCTTGGGATTTGGAGCTTTAGAGAAAGTTCTGGTGCCTACATTCCCTTCCCTGAATCCTCCCACAGTCCCCACCAGGGAATAAGGAATGGCCTGAGCTTGATCTCTTAAAGTATGCTTTTTAACTTGCCTGAAACTGGCCTCATGGTAGAGGACAGTAGAGATGACACTGATTTTGATCATTTTATACCAAGTCTCAGGAATGACTGAGGGAGACCATGTATTTGATCAGGAAGTGTATACTTCCCTTCTCTCCCAGCATTACCTAATGAAATAACTGGCACTTTTCAGAAGGGCACCATGAGGTGCCACAGGGAGAATAGTGGCTGCCAGCCACAGAGTTCTGCTTCTGCCCAAGCTGTAACAAAGCATCACCAATTGCCAGAGGCTCTGTACGGCAGTCTTGAAGCCATCCCACTTGGTGGGGTTGGTTTAATTTTCCTGGGGAATCTGTTCCCTGTGAATCTAGTTTTAGTTGAGCAACAGTGTTAAGAGAGGGAGGCCCTTGCGTTTTCCCTCCCTTCCTCCAAACAGCTGGGGTTAAGGGAAGCCGGGTCTGGGCTGGGCAGGAAAGGAAGAAGAGAAGCCAGGTACAATGTAATCTGAAATAACATTTTCAGTCCTTTCCAGGGGGCCCAGGCACTGGACTTTTTCCAAAGGAATATATTGGCTAGGGTCCCCCCATTCAGAGGACACAGGGAAACAAATCTTCCCAGGGCAGGATAGGTTCAAAGTTTTGGACAACAGCTCTGAATTAGTCACTCCAAACTGAAGAGTTCAGAATCCAGGATGGGTACAGGTGTGGTGTTTGTATGTTAATGTTTTCTGGGTCAAACACAGCTCTCTGGGGACAGAGGCTATGAGAGAACTGGGTATCTTGAGAGGGTCCACTTGAGAAACTAGAAAGGGAAAATAGTGACCATGGTCCTGGGTTGTGGTCAGGAGTTACTAGCAAAATTTGGCTACACCATGACAAATGCTGGCTTCTTTCAACAGGGCCCAGGATAAATTGATTTCAGATTCCTATATTTCCTATATTTCTGAGGGCACAGACCCCAAAGTGACCATCAGAGAGAGTCTTGCCTTAGGGAACTTGCTAGATGGGAAGATAGAGATAGAGGGGCTCCAGCCTCTAGTCAGCAAACTTTCTGGTGGTGGCAGGGGGTGGGGGGAGTCTGTCCATCCAACTGCATGGTCCTCCTGATGTGGGTCTCCAAGCATGGCTGAGGCCTCCTAGGCCACTTCAGCCTAATCCCTCTCTTTCCCCCATCCTGGCATAAGGGAGGTGCGTGTATTGGGGTGGAAGCAGGTTGGGGGAGGCAAAAGAGGACAGTGGGAGGAAAACTCGGCCTCCAGGTGGCCCAGATTACTGACAAGCCCTGGGTTAAAGTGGAGGATGGGTGCTTCTGGGGATCTCCAGCAAGCCCGGGTAGTATTCCTTACTCAGGGCACTGAAAGAGAGGAAAACAGACCAGAGGGATGGGGAGGTGGGAACAGGCCATCAGACGTTGCTGATGCGCACACTAAGGGCACTGCCCTCCTTCTCGGCTTGCTCCCGTAATGACTCCTCCAGCTTGAGCTTCTCAGGGTCTCCATAGCGTACACTACTGTCACGCAGGCCACTAGGGGAGGCCACTTTCACAACTTGGTCAAAAAGGCTGAAGTCAGCTATGTATTTACCACTGGCTGACAGCGAGATGGCAGGTGTGAACTCGTAGCCCCAAAGGATCTCCTCTGGCAGGTATGAAGTGCGCACCTGGCAGGTGGCACTGGTGGACTCCACTGTCCCACTTAGGATCAGCACCAGCTCGAAGTCACCCTCACCACTTCGAAGAGGGAGATCTTTCAAGGGACTGGTCTCATCTACCACATGATAAAAGGTAAGGGGTAGAATGAGGAAGGGGCTGTCAGAGGCCGTGTCCACTTGGAAAGTCACATTGACCTGGTTGAGCCGGATGTTCTCACCCTCCTTGGTTTGGTGGGTCTGAAGCAGTTTGCCTGTCACCTGGCAGCCAATGAGGAGGCTCTTACGCATATTGGCAACTCGGATCATAAGGCAAGGCTTCCCGTTGTGGGAAGCTACAACTGCATGCTGGCTGAAACGGATGGTCTCAGCCCGCTTCTTGGGCCGGGCAATCTTTGCCAGGAAGGTACCTGTGATGAAGATTTCCAGGATGGTGGTAAGCACCAGCTGGGCAATGAGAAGCACGATGGCCAGTGGGCATTCCTCACTGATGTAGCGGAAGCCGTAGCCAATGGTGGTCTGGGATTCAAGGGAGAAGAGGAAGGCTCCAGTGAGTGTGTGCACCTGTACCACACAGGGGGTGTGGTTGGCTGGGGGACCCACCTCCAGCAGGTCCCCATGTGCCACAGCTACCAGATACCACACCACGCCAAAGAGGAACCAGGTGCCTGCAAAGGTCGCAGAGAAGAGCAGAAGCTTGTAGCGCCACTGCATATCAATGAAGGTTGTCCACAGGTCCTTGAGGTAGAGGAAGCGCTTGTCAGCAATATGCTCCATCCTCACGTTGCTGCGACCATCTTTTGTAAGGACTCTCCGCCGCCGTATCCCTGGGCCCATTAGGGGCCGGCTTTCTGTCTGAGTGGTCTGACTGTAATACACCTTGGCAACTGACGTCATCTGGAGGGAGCAAGGCAGCACAATGGAGGTTATTGTAGAAATCAAGCCTACTCCTAGCCACCACTCAATGGGAAGGAGGAATTAACACTCATTTGAGTGCCACTTATTTGTTCTTTTATTAGCAAATATTTATTGAGCTCTTACTATATGCCAGGTACCATGCAAGGTGTTAGTAAGTCAAAGATGAAAATGACATCATCCCTGCACTCCAGACCTCACTGCCTAGTGAGAAAGACACATGTTTAGTAAGCAAATAATTGTAATACAGTCTGATATTTGCAATTCTTAGAAGGGGAGAAAGAATAGTAAGTTCACGGTTCCTTGAAGGTGGGGATGAGACTAACGAGAGCTCTACTGACCTTCATTCACCACAAAACCAGTTTTCTGAAGATCTCTAATTTTGAAAGAGATCCCTCCCCACCCTCATGAAAAGCTATCCTGTTGAAATCCTTCCAGGCCAATCCCCCTTAACACACACAGACCCTTTATTTCTTCATTCTCTCTACCCCCAAATGCACACTCACTGATAATGCTAAGATATCCATCTGGCTCAGAAAATAGCAGAAACTGCCCATTCTTCTACTCTTTGAGATGTTCTCCAAGCACGCAGCCCTCGGTGAAATATTTTTTATCACATCATCATCATCATCTGTTTGCCTCATCTGGGTTAGAAATTTGGTCTGGTTTAGAGTCTAAGGTGGTGGTAGGAAGAACACACACAGGCCTTGAAGGAAAAGAAATAAGCAGTGGTGGAGGCCAAACAACAGGGCGAAGCTTCCTGGCAGCACTGGGACAATTTCCCAAGGACTGGCAGAAATGCCAGATTGTAGGTGGCAAAATTGTCTTGACTGAGTGAAGTAGGAGAGTTAGGAGTGTAAGTTAAGTAGCGGCTGTGTCTGCACAGGCTCAAATTCAGGACTGCTATTTGTTCTGATAGTAGAAAGTGGGACAAGGCACTGAAATAGGAGACAGTTCACTTAATACAAGGTGCCTGGCATCCCTGCCCAAGGAGTAACTTGTACTTTTCCAGCTGAGAAAGAATTTTAATCACTTGAGCCCTTGAACTCCGAATCCGACAGCCAGATCTACTGGGAAGGAGCAGGGTGATCTCTGGGGAATTGGCCTTTCTTGGAGAATACAGAGGCCCATCACATTCTTCATTCCAAAAAGTCCAACCCATCGTATTTTGTCATTCCTCTTTACGCTGCCCCCTTCCCTATTTCCCTATGACCTTGCCCCTGGAAAACTCTGAATTATTTGGGTCCATCCATATGCCAATCCAAGTAGGCACTGAACTGGAGATCACCAATGGATGAGAATTCCAAGAATGTTCAGAGGCAAACAGGATGCCCATTTTCCCAGCCCCTGCACCACTTGGAACTTTAGTCCCTGTGAGACTACTCAACCAGACTTCGATGTTTTTCACCCTCCGATATCCTTGGCTACTTTGGAACAAAAAGGAAGTTCAAAAACTCTGAAGTTTGAAGAACTTATACTTAGAGCCCAATTAAAGCCCTATTTAGTACTCGGTAGCAGTAATAACAAAAACAACAATGCCCATATCTACATACCACTTTAGAATTCACACGTTAGCATCCCTTCTCCTTTGATCCTCAAACTCTTGAAAAGATGTAAACTTCTATAAGAGATTTTGAGGAGTATTAGAGAACAGAGGAAGTGCTGCAAAGTTGGAGATGAGTGAACATAATTTTAATTTTCAAAAAGAAAAATGAAGTATATTATACAAACTGCAAACAGGTAAGAGATTGATCCTAGGCAAGATTCTGGAATAGAATATGAAGATTGTGAGTACTTAGGCAGGGTAGAGGAAAGAAAGTTATCACTAGGACCCAGCATAGGCTCACTAAGAAAAAGCCACAACAAAATAAGCTAATTTCCTTTGATGATAAGGTTACTAAATTGCCAAATCAGAGAAATTCAATAGATAAAGTGTACCTAAGCTTCAGCAAGATTTTTGACAAGATCTTTCATTATGTCCTGGGGGATAAGATAGAGAAAAATGAACAGAATGCTAATCTAATGAAATGTCTTAAAAAATCAGTTATACTGGTGAGTGGACCATGAGAGCCTGGAATTAGTTTTCTAATGATATTCCAGAGAGCTTTATCTTTGGCCTTGCCCTATTCCATATTCTTAACATTAATTTCATTCAAAACTATAGAACACTATGACCATCAATTACGTGGCTAACAAAAAGCTGGGATGGGTCACAAATGCAAGAGCTGGGGCAGAATTAGGATCCAAAAGGAACCAGATGAATGAGCCAAATATAATAAAAAGGATAAATGCCAGATTATGTACTTGGGTCCAAATATTACCTGAGCAATTTGGAAGATGGGATTTAGCAAGCAGCAGCATGAAAAAAAAATTAAATATGTTAGCAGAAAACAATCCAGTGTGAGTTATTCATGTGTTTTTAGTTGCCAAAAAGGCAAAATAATCTTAAACTACTTTAATTGAATTAAAGTCTCTAGAATGAGAAGTAGTTGATTCTGAAGGTGTTCAGGGATAGGGTGGACAAGCTTTTAGAGATTCTGTAGAGGAGATTACAGCTTTGGACAGGAGGTTGAACAAGCGTCTTTAAGCTTCCACTTACACTGCTGGAGGATCAAGATGTCTGCCTCCCCCAACCTCCTCTACCCCTATAGTTTCTATGGTGACATTCAGGGATCCTTCGTCGAAGTCCTAGCTTTGCGGTGAGGGGAGATTCTGCGTATCAGGAAGAATGGAAGTTCTTAGGGCCCAAGGAAAGCCTTGCTTGTCATTCCCACAATAATAGCCTATGATCATTTATCGTGTTAAATTTGACAAAATATGTAATTTGATCCTCACGCCATGAGGTAGGTAGGAAAGACATCATTAGAAACTAAGGCTCAGAGACATTCGCCCCAAGTAGATTAGTGGTAGAGTTGGAACCAGAACCCAGGTCTTCCGGCTCCTGGTCCAGAACGTTTTAATTGTAGTGACTGCTTCTACATACTCCAGGTTTATTCTCATAGGTCTCATCCTCTCAGGAGGTGCTTCTGTGATACCCTGTAGAGGACCACAGCTGAGGCAGAGAAGACAGCCAGAGCTTCTAGAGCCCACTGGTAAGGCTATTAGACTCATGGGCTCTGGAGTTTTGGGCTACTGCCTAGCTTCTTTGTTGCCTCTGGCTGTTGTGATTGCTGCCTCCAGCTGTTGTGCTTGCTGTTGCCAACCTTTATATCTGCCACCTCCAGCTGTTATCTGTTGCTCCCAGCTGTTGTGCCACCTCCCACAGCCAGGCAGCTTTGTTCTCCACCGTGGCCAGAGTCAGAAGCGGATAAACAATCAGCTCTGCTCCACCCCCAAGCTGACCAGGCCCCTGGGGAAGAACTATTCCAAAGCTCTGGAATAGTTTGTTGCTGCCCTACCCAAAACACGCAAACTCTTCCCTCTAGAGGGTGCTATTCCCCCAAAACAGTCCCAGCCAAATACTAGGGGCAGAATTCTGATGCCCAGACTGAGCGGTGAAAAAGACAGAAGCAGGAACATCCACCTTCTTTCTCCTCTGAGAACTGAACTAATGATTCTTTCCTTAAAACAAAGGCTAATCATCACCTGCAGTGATGTCCAGCGTGTTCCCTCAGCAAATACAGCTCCCACCTACTGTTTCATGCCTGGAAGGTCTTCCTGGAGCTGTCTTTACCTGAGAGCTCATTTATCTGACCTGAGAGTCATTTATTGTCCAGAATAATGAATGGATTTATCAGAACCTTTCTTGAGTACAAGACTGCTCTTGAGTAAGGACACTGTTCTTGTGACTCTCATGACTGCAATTGATCCATGGCTCCTCATGGCCTTTAGGATAAACTGGAAAGTTCTCAGCACAGCACTGAAGACCCTCCGTGATTTGGTCTCTGCCCAGTTCCTGCCTTTACTCTTGACAATCACATGTGCCTAAGACTCCAGCTCTGCAAAGGGCTCCACTAGCTGGTCCTTTCTATCTCTGGACCTGCTGTCCCATGCCCTGCGCCCTGCCTATCCATGATCTCCTCCTTATCTTTCAAAATTCAACTCACGCATTAGTTACACCCTTTGACGCCTTCCCTGACTCTCAGAAAATAGTTCCTCTTCTCCGTTCCCTCCTCCCACCGCCAACATGGGTTTCCTATGCTTGGTCTTATACGTATTCCTGTGTTGAAACATTACCGTGCTTTGCAATGGTTTGTTTACCATCTGCATGCTCTTAATTTAAGGCCCAGACTCTGCCTTTCACCCATTTCCGCAGTACCTAGTACCTTTGTTAAGAAAGACAGAATAAAGAAATGACTGAAAGCCTGGTCTGGGCAGGCCGAGGCCCCAGTGAGGGCTGCAGGCTTGGTCTGTCTCACGGGACACACCTGACTTGTGGAGACCTTCAGGAGGAGCGAAGGTGGAGTGCGAGGGACGTGAGTTAACACAGGCTTGACGAATGCTGCAGATGCTTACAAATCCTTTGTACAGAAGGTGGGAGAAACAAAGCCCCAAGACATCAGTCCCAGATCTCTGGGTCCACTCTTCCATTTGCAGGAGGATGGGGACAGACTGAGCCTTGCAGACTGCTACGGAGCATTGGAGTTGATTATGCTAAATTAGGTGACTAGAAAGGATGCTTCAACCCTTTCCCAGGGGAAGCAGGTGGAGGGGCCGGGAAACGCTGTGCACCTTCTCCCAAAACCTGTCGGGTTGGAGGGGCCAGGAAGGCTCCCCAAGAAAGAGCTTTATCTGTTTTCTCCATGGCAAGAGCTGAAAGGAGCTTTGGGGTATGAATACTAAATGCATTCATTTCCAAATGTGAACAAATCCTCTTTCTTCTCTTACCTGCTGCTCCTCTTTGGTTCCCTAAATAGCTAACGGTGCCGTCATCCCCCCCAGTTACCCAGGCTCAGAGCCTTGGGATCATCTCCAACTCTTCCCCTTCCTCAGCCGCATGCTATGGGTTTATCACTTGTGCCTCCCACCTTCGCTTCATTGTCTTACCTCGGGCCCTTGATGTCTCGTGGCGGAATCACTGCATCAGCCTCCTACTCATCTCCTGTCTCCACTCTCTCCCTCCTCAAACCCATCCTACATTGCTACTGGATTATTCTTCCTTAAATACACCTCTGATTACGAATCAATGAACATTTACTCAGTACTTTACAAAGCTTTCGCATTTTATTCTCATGGCATTCCTGTGAGATATTAAGATCATAATCCTTGTTTTATGAATGAAGAAAGCGAGGCTCAGAGAGATAATGTAACTCAGGAAACCGTGGGACTGGGCTCATGCTCAGGTCCTCTGTCTCCCACACCCATGCCCTTTTCATTACACCGTATTTGTCTCAGTGCCATCCCCAGCTCGAAAAAGTTTAATGTCTCCTCATGATCTACCAAAAAGAGGCCAAACTCAGGCTGGCGTATAGAGCCTTCTATGATCTGCTTCTAAGCCTCCTCACCAGCCTTATTTCCTGCCAGCTCTCCCCAAGGGCACACTGCAAGCAAACCAGCCGCAGTGCACACCCGTGCTTTCCTGACTTCACGTGGCCACGGTGCCCCTCTCTTCCTGCCCCTGCTTCCTTCTTGTCTCTGCGCACCCAAGTCTTCTCTTTCAGAGCCTGGTCGAAATGACCCCTCTTCCATGACGCCTTCTCTGATTCCCGAGCCTTAAGTAATACCTCCCTTTTCTGATTTTCCATGTAAGCATATCCATATCCATCTAGAGCTGTTATGACACATCTCATGGTACATGGTATGACACATCTCATGGTACATGGCATGTCGTTTGTATTCTACTACAAATAAGTTTACTGAAGGAAGGATCCAGGCATAATATTAAATCTTGGATACCCTAAAGATCAGTACAATGTATGACACATAGTAAATGCTCAAGAAGTATTTTATGGTTGAATTAATGAGTAGGAGGGGACTCCCCACCCACTCCAGCCATAGGGGCCAATCTGAGAGAATCACAGGGCTCCATCCTCACAGCAGGGCTGAGGAGACATGGAAGTCCTTGTCTTAGGTAGAATGCATGGAACCACACTCTGATCCACAGCCTCACATTTTGGGGTCTTCTCTTTCTCCCTTCTTGTTTGTATCTTCTTTTTTTTTTCTTTTTGTTTGTTTGTTTGTTTTTTGAGACACAGTCTCCCTCTAGCCCAGGCTAGAGTACTGTGCCATTAGCCTAGCTCACAGCAACCTCAAACTCCTGAGCTCAAGTGACCCTCTTGCCTCAGCCTCCCGAGTAGCTGGGACTACATGTGCATGCCACCACACCCGGCTAATTTTTCTATTTTTAGTAGAGACGGGGTGTCACTCTTGCTCAGGCTGGTCTCTAACTTCTGACCTCAAGCGATCCTCCTGCTTCAGCCTCCCAGAGTGCTAGGATTACAGGCATGAGCCACCATGCCCGGTCTGTGTCTTCTTTTGATTTTTCATATGATGTTTTCTTTTTTCCCTTGCACATATGGAAACCCAGATAAGTAATTATTAATACTAATAGATATGCAACAAACCAAATATTTTCGTCTGTAATTATGCTGCCTACCACATGCAGTTTGAGTTGTATTTTCATGCATTTGTACAATAAATATATTTTTTCAGCATGTACTGGATACCAGATTCTAAACAAGGCACTGGATCTGGCATCAGGAAAGAACAGCTGAAAATAAAATTAAATTAAATAAAAATACAATGCATTGGCATTACAGAGATGGATCAAATGTAGATTCTGTTCTTGAGGACCTTACCGTTGATAAGGGAAACAACGATAAAACAGACAGGAGGTGATAAGTGCCACAGAAGAGTTGGCAATGAAGTGCAAGGGGAATTTGTAAAGGAAAAGGTGACATCTAAGCCAGGCGTGGTGACTATTGCCTGTAATCCTAGCATTTTGGGAGGCTGAGGTAGGAGGATCGCTTGAGCTCCAGAGTTCAAAACTAGCCTGAGCAACATAGCAAGACTCCATCTCTTAAAATTTTTTTTTTTAATTAGGCAGCATGGTGGCCTGTACCTGTAGTCTCAGCTACTCAGGAGGCTGAGATGGGAGGAGCCCAGGAGTTCAAGATCAGTCTGGGAGATATAGAGGGACTCAATCTCAATAAATAAATAAAGAAGGACTTCTAGCTCAAAGGATGTGGGCTGGGAAAATAACAAGTATTGATTGAGCACCTATTATGTCCTAGGCACTGGACTAGGTTGCTTTTATATTAACTCGCATAACTCCCCAAACAACCTCATAAGAATGTGGTTTCCCTCATTTAGGTCAGGAAACATATTTAGTAAGTAACAACCAGAAATTGAGCTTCTTCCTTCTTCCCCAACTGCCTCACTCAGGGAAGACTTCATGGAGAAAGGTGGCATTGGGACTGGCCTCAAAGATAGGCAAGATTGGACCCTTAGAGATTGAGTTTTGGGGAGTCAAGAAGAAGGCCCTACCATCCAAGGGACAGACACACTTGAAACTCAGACTTGGGGTGGGGGGGTAAGGGCAACATACGTAACCTAAACATCTGTACCCCCATAATATCCTGAAATTTAAAAAAAATTATATTAAAAAAAAAAAAAGAAGAAGAAGAAGGCCCTTCCAGTGAAGGCAGCAGTATGAGCAAAAGGTATAAAGTATGAGCATTGAGGCCATCCAGGGCCAGCCAAGGCCAGCCAGGGAACAAGGAGCCATTCATTTTGGCTGAAGTGTTGGGAGCACATGAAAGAGCTTCATAGGACAAACTGGGAAGACAGAGATGTGCTCTGACCCCTCAGCGCTCTCCTGCTTTGTGGCCAGCTTCACGTGTTTAGGGTCGGGCAGCTAGAATAGGGGCAAAACAGCCACAGCGTGGGCTCCTGCAGGGCTCAGGCACAGAACCGTGGCGTCCTCCCCA
>RJWJ010027734.1:0-21974 GCA_004363605.1 Indri indri
TTAGTCTTTGTTTCCCGTCCCCCATGTCTCGTGCAGCCATCAAAGTGGGGGCGCAAAGTCTTCAGGGTGACTCAGGAATGCTCGAGGAGAAAGCTTGCATGCCTCTTAGGTGCCTGCTTTTACTTTGGTGATCTGACTACTTCTAACTTTCCGCTACCTCAAGAGTTTAAAAAGATACTTTTATCCAACATTTTATTTATTTTAATTGGGCATCTAATTGCGGTTACTACTAGAAATGGAAAAGTCTTGTAAAATTCCAAGTTGAATAAATTTTTTTTTCAATAGTAATTATTTTTTGACACAAAGAACCCAGTGAGTAGAAAGCCACAAAATTTGGATCCATAGCACTCTGGGAAGCCAAGGCAAAAGGATCGCTTGAGCTCAGGTGTTCGAGACCAGCCTGAGCAAGAGCGAGATCTCCTCTCTACTAAAAATAGAAAAATTAGCTGGGCATCATGAGGCATGCCTGTAGTCCCAGCTACCCAGGAGGCTGAGGCAGGAGGATCGCTTGAGCCCAGGAGTTTGAGGTTGCTGTGAGTTATGATGACACCACTGCACTCTACCCAGAGCAATAGAGAGAGACTCCATTGCAAAACAGAAAAACCAAAAAGCAAAAATTTGGATCCAGTTTAGAAGAAAGAGTAAATGGGAGTTTATTACAAGGTAAAGGGACTGTAGTTCTAGCTATTTCCTTTAGGCCATTGTGACGTGCATGGCACATAGAACCTGACACGGCTGGCATTCAGGATTGACTCTACCCAAGATCTGTATCATTGATGTTGAAATGTGAGTTTGAAAAGAGACTTGGATGAAATCCCTCCTAGTAACTTAATGTTTATAAACAAGTTATGTGGATTTAAGTGTAAAACCCATTCTGGAGTGGGTAGTACTTGATACTGGTTTAAAAGGTGTAAACTCCTACCATGGATACAGCCAGGTGTGCCGTGCTGACACCCAGAGAAAATATTCCTCCTTGTCTTTTCTTTTTTCTTTGGACTTGCTCTGTTGTCTTGAGGTCAAAACAGGCATTGTCTTCTGTAAATGTCTCTGAACAATAGATTACTTTGGAAGTTCATCTGAACAAACTACTTTCAATGCCAACAGCAAGATGATAAACACTATCTTCCCAGAAAAAGGCAAATGACAATATCCCTGTTTCCACCTCTATAGACACAGTGAAACCTGCTGTAGTGAGAGTTCCTGGACCAAATCAACAAAAAGAGGAAAATTCTGTATGCAGCTTCTGCTTCCTATAGCCTTTCTTCCAGCTTAAAAATGCTGTCACTTCTTTGATGTACTGCAGGATGTGAATAGAAACTTCCATTGTCTCTGGGAAGGCAGTTAGCTGCACGTGGCCCCTCACTAAAGGGAGAGCAACTCATGGCCAGTGATGAGACCGCCTTCCCCACCTCCCCCACGAGTCTTGTTCAAGTAGCAGGCAATCTACAGTGCTGGCCAACAGGGGACAGGTAAGCAGTTCAGAAAGCCTGAGTAAAAGATCTCACAAACAGCAGCTTAGTCAATAATTTAAAAAATATTTTTCAAGTGCCCACTGTAGTCTGACATTGTTCTAAGTGTTAGAGGTTCAGCAGTGAACAAGACCAATCCCATCCCTACTTGCGCAGCTCATAGTCCCGCTAGTGGAAGACACAGACAAGAAAAGAGGCAATTCCATTTTTAGAGTTTGATGTGTGCCAGGGCAGGGGTGGTAGAAGCTGCTGCCTACACTGTCTCTATGTCCACTCTGCTGAAAGGACTGCTGGCTGCCCATTGAGCTTTGTAGTCGAAATTATAATCCACATCACAACAGAGCATATAAAACAGCATGCTAGAAAGGATCTCCTTCGCATAGAAGAGGTATGGAGGATGGGGGAGGGTGGCAAGAAATGATAATGGAAATATAATTATTTGACCCTTTTTTACCTTTCAGAGTAGTTTCAAATACATTATATCAAGAAAAGCTGTTTAAGACCAGGTGCGGTGGCTCACGCCTGTAATCCTAGCACTCTGGGAGGCCGAGGCGGGAGGATCGCTCGAGGTCAGGAGTTCGAGACCAGCCTGAACAACAGCGAGACCCTGTCTCTACTAAAAATAGAAAGAAATTATCTGGACAACTAAAAATATATAGAAAAAATTAGTTGGGCATGGTAGCGCATGCCTGTAATCCCAGCTACTTGGGAGGCTGAGGTAGAAGGATTGCTTGAGCCCAGGAGTTTGAGGTTGCTGTGAGCTAGGCCAATGCCATCGCACTCTAGCCTGGGCAACAGAGCGAGACGATGTCTCCAAAGAAAAGAAAAGAAAAGAAAAGCTGTTTAATAAATGGCACATTGGTACATTTTCCTGGCATGTGGAACTCTCAGACAAGAGAATAAAGACAATAAAGAAAGTTTCTGATCTGGAACTAAGAAATCAAATTTTAGTATATTTTCATTGTCACAAAAGTCTTATTTTTAAAATTAAAATCCTTATGTAAAGAATATTTGGCATCTTCATTGTGAGCTCTTCGCACACCCCTTTATAATGCAGCCACGCAAGTGAATCGGACAGGACAGACTCAAACGCCCAGCGACACACAGCCTCGTAAAAGAACAGGAGTGGCGCCTGCACCCGGACGTGCTGGGGTTTTCTCAGGAACAGCAATGAAACAGAGCTTAATGCTCTCATTGGCACACTGTCCCCGCTCTCCCTTCCACGTGCACTTCATGACTGGGTAGCAGCCGCTTGTCAGCACCTGCGCTTCTTTGCTTGAGCTCTGGGCACAAAAGTGGAGTTTGCTAGTTAGGTGTTTTCGCAACTGTCTCCATGGTGACTGTGCCAGGAAATGAGCTTTGACCCGACCTGCACTGTGTGCAGTGGGAGCCTGACTCTAGAGCCGGCAGCCCTTGCCCTGGCCCTGGCCATCTGGCCCCTCACCGCCCACTGTTTTCTCTGGGTCAGGAGATCTGGGCAACCACCGCTCTCCAAGGGGTGGCGGCGAGGGAGGGTGTGAGAGTGGGAAAGCCGAGTTTAAGCAGGGATTACTGAGGGGCACGACTCGGCTTACCAGGACAGCCTGGGGTGACGAGAAATCTTTTTTTTTTTTTCAGACAGAGTCTCACTCTGTTGCCCAGGCTAGAGTGAGTGCCGTGGCGTCAGCCTAGCTCACAGCAACCTCAAACTCCTGGGCTCAAGTGATCCTCCTGCCTCAGCCTCCCGAGTAGCTGGGACTACAGGCATGCGCCACCATGCCCGGCTAATTTTTTCTATATATTTTTAGTTGTCCGGCTAATTTCTTTCTATCTTTGGTAGAGACGGGGTCTCGCTGTTGCTCAGGCTGGTCTCAAACTCTTGACCTCAAGGGATCCTCCCGCCTCGGCCTCTCAGAGTGCTAGGATTACAGGCGTGAGCCACCGTGCTCAGCCAAGAAATCTTTATTTTGGGTTTTTCCTATCTTCAACGATATTCTTCTGCTCAATGTGCCTTTCTCACTGCTAGTCCTAGCTGACATTTTTATACTTATTCACTCTTATCAAGTAAAAAAATCTTTATTCAATTTAAACACTGCCTTATTTTAGAGAGCTAAGTTTTAAGTACCTGGCCCTTTGCCTCCTACTGTCAGGTCACAAAGAGAAGTTGTCTTAGTGAGTGGGACATGAAAGAAAGTATGTCTTGATAAGTTCCAGGAAAGTAAAATGCCGTTTCTGGGGAAATAGTCTGTGGAAGGGAGGCTGTGTGGGAGCCCTGGGGGCCGGTGGTAGTCAGTCTGGGCGGAAGCGAGTCAGGCAGCAGGAGGCGGGAGGGATAGAACACGAAAGTAAGAGACCTTGGCTCACCGCGCGCATTTGCTCAGGGCAAAGCCATCACCTCGGCATGCGCCCATCCAGATGTAATTTTCCTACTCACCAGCAGGGGGACCTCGCTGACTGCAGTCAGGTGATTGCATTTGGCCCCCTCCGTGTGGAGAAGGAAGACCAACTGGCTTTTAGTGTAAACTTGGGGACCTCGGCTTTTCATGCAGCTTTTACATCAGACGCAACTTCATGCTTTACGCGGATCCTTATTGATAGATTATGTAGCTTGATTAGATTGTGGTGGTTGTTTATTCCATGACAGGTTCCATTTTCACTAAGTTGAAAAAAAAATTATTTCAAATTTCCCCCCTTTTTTCTTTTCTATTTGGTTTCCATGTTAGCCAACTCCAGTTTTTTAAACCTACCCTCAGGTACTTTTTATCCATGCATGTGAGATTCCAGCTAACTGTGGCCTGCACAGGAATCAAATATGACTCTTTTGTTTACCTCATACCCCACATCCAAATCCTACTGGTAACGTAGGGATAAGAGAGAAAAGGAAGGTCGAGAGAGCTTGAGTGCAGCCATTTTGGCGGATACCAGGCCCTAACCACCCTGAACAAGGAAGTCGCCAGCATGTCGCTGGCCTGGGACCACCTAACGATGGATGAATTACCAAGCCGGGTGCCTTACAAACTGTGCTTACCTTTCTGTGACAGTGGTTTACAATTAACCTTTATGGCTTGACCTCAAGACAGTGCTGGTCACCTACAGCTGTTTCCTAACGGGGTTTTTGAACACATAAAAACATTGCCATTGCCCTGTAAGGGTCCCCCTCCTGCTCAGGAAAGGACCCCTACTCTGAATGTGGAGTAGGATCTGTTGTCTGTCTTTTTCTCAATAAACTCTCCATATCTTGAATTCTTTCCTGCATGAAGCCAAGAACCCACTTGGGGAGTCCAGGGGGCTTTCCTCTCTTCACTGGGACACCTCCTGCATCACTGGTTTAACTTTCAAGATATAGTATATTCCTAATCTGGTTAGTCCGAAGCACTATTTTCTATTTCCTGGGCCACCACAAAGCCCTGTAATGGTTTCTTTCCTTCCACTACCCCTTCCCCTCAACGGTCTATTCTCAAAGCATCAGCCGGAATGATATTTTAAAAATATAAATCAGACCACAACTTCCTCCTGTGCTGTAATGGACAGGTGAGGGAGGCAGGGTGGAGGACTCTTCCATCCGTGTCTCCCCGCAGTGAGAAAATCCCTCACCACAACTCACTGAGCCCTCAGAGATCAGGCCCCTGCCTGTCAGACTCTGTCTCCTCCCGCCCTCCCCTCGCCCCAGGTACACTGGGCTCCTTTGTATCTGGAACACACACCCACCCTTACACTCGCAGCTCCCTCTGTCTGGCACGTAATCTTCCCAGATTGTACATTTTGCATCTTCACATCATTCAGACCTGTGTTCTGACCTTTCCATGGAAAACATCACCGTCGTCTCTCTTCATCCCTTGACCCTGTTTTAGTCTATTAATTGTTCTTATTACCATAAGCAATTTTATCTCTTTATTTTACTTCTTTCCTTATGTATCATTTTTTTCTCTTACTGGAATAAAAACTCTGCCTCGCTGTTATTCCTGAGCACCTAAACAGTACCTTACACAGAGCAGGCACTGAATAAATACATAAAACAGAAGCAGCTACTGCACTTAGATCCGGCAGAGGTCTCTCGCCACAGGTTCCTGGCAGCACCTCTCTTGCTCTTCCTTGCTTAACCCTAGAAACACTTCAATTTCTCCAACTTGGATCATCTCATAACCCTATTCCTTTACATATTTTCATCTTTTCCTCATCTCTGCTTCTCTCCGAGGGATTAGTTTGATAGGATTCCACTGATTGCATATGTCAGACATTGTGCCAAGGACTTCACTTGCATTATGTCATGTAATCCTCCTGACAGGCCCATGAATTAGATGCTATTATACCAATTTTATAGGTGAAGAAATAGTAGCTCAGAGAGGCTAACTGGTTTGACCAAATTCACACGGCTCAGAGAGTGGCAGAGCCAGAATCGAACTCTGGTATGTCTAACGCCCGAGCCTATGCTCTCAATCTCTTTGCTGTCAGAAACGCGCTTTTGTTTGAAAAAAAAAAAAAATTAAATCAGCACTTGTAAACATAATCTTTACAGATGGAAAAGGTACTAGAAAGAAACTTAGGTTAAAAAGGCAATATATCGGCTATAATATCTATCAATAAGCATTTTTTGAATTCCTACTATGTGCCAGGTATAGTTTTAACATGCGACATTGAGTAATATGATCATTTTGAAACTGTGGGTAGACCGATTAAAGGAATATTTAATATCTTTGATTACATGACTATTCTAGATTGTTCTCAAATGAAAATGTATTTGTGGCCTCCTGCTTTGCCAACGTATAAAGTAGATCTAAGTGGGTGTTACAGGTATACCTTGGAGATATTGAAGATTCTGTTCTAGACCACTGCAATTAAGCAAATATCGCATGTGGTAAAGTGAGTCACATGAATTTTTTGGTTTTCCAGTGCACATATGTTTACGCAAGCTATGTTTATACTATACAGTACTATATTAAGTGTGCAATATCATTGTGTCTAAAAAACAATGTATGTACCTTAATTTGAAAATACTTCATCGCTAAAAAATGCTAATGATCATCTGAGCCTTCAGTGAGCCATAATCTTTCTGCTGGTGGAGGGTTTTGACTCAATGTTGATGGCTGCTGACTGATCAGGGTGGTGGTTGCTGAAGGTTGGGGTGGTTGTGGCAATTTCTTAAAATAAGACAATGAAGTTTGCCATATCAATTGACTTTCTTTCATAAAAGATTTCTCTGTAATATGCAGTGCTGTTTGGTAGTATTTTACCCACAATAGAACTTCTTTTAAAATCGGAGTCAATGCTCTCAAATTCTGCTGCCACTTTATCAACTACGTTTATGTACTGTTCTAAATCCTTTGTTGTCACTTAAACAATGTTCACAGCATCTGCACCAGGAGTAGATTCCATCTCAAGAAACCACTTGCTTTGTTCATCCATAAGACGCAACTTCTCATCCATTCAAGTTTTATTACGACATTGCAGCAAGTCAGTCACATGTTCAGGGTCCACTTCTAGTTCTAGTTCTCATGCTATTTCCACTACATCTGCAATTATTTCCTCCACAGAAGTTTTGAACCCCTCAAAGTCATCCGTAAGGGTTAGGGTCAATGTCTTCCAAACTCTTGTGAATGTTGGTATTTTGACTTCCTCTTATGAATCACAAGTGTTCTTAATGGCATCTATAGTGGTGAATCCTTTCCTGAAGGTTTTCAATTTACTTTGCCCAGATCCATCAAAGGAATCGCCAAATATGGCAGCTACAACTTTGTGAAATGTATTTCTTAAATAATAAGACTTGAAATCAAAATGATTTCTTGACCCATGGGCTGCAGAATGGATATCATATTAGCAGCCGTGAAAACATTAATATCCTTGTATATCTCCATCTCTTGGGTGACCAGGTAGATTGTCAGTGAGCAGTAATATTCTGAAAGGAATCTTTTTTTCTGAGCAGTAGTTCTCAACAATGGGTTTAAAATATTCAGTAAACCATGCTGTAAACAGATGTGCTGTCATTCAGGCTTTGTTGATCCATTATTTATAGAGCACAAGCAGAATAGCTTAATTCATAAAGGCCCTAGAATTTTCAGAATGGTAAGTATTGGCTTCAACTTAAAGTCACCAGCTGCATTAGTCCCTAGCAAGAGAGTTAGACTGTCCTTTGAAGCTTTGAAGCCTTGAAGCCAGGCATTGACTTCTCCTCTCTAGCTATGAAAGTCCTAGATGGCATCTTCTTCCGACAGAAGGCTGTTTTCTACATTGAAAATCTGTTGTTTAGTGTAGCCACCTTCATCAATTATCTTAGCTAGATCTTCTGGATGACTTGCTGCAGCTTCTACATCAGCACTTGCTTCTTCACCTTGCACTTTTATGTTATGAAGATGGCATTTTTCCTTAAACCTCACAAACCAACCTCTGCTATCTTATAACTTTTCTTCTGCAGCTTCCTCACCTCTCTCAGCCTTCACAGAATTAAAGAGAGTTACGTCTTGCTCTGGATTAGGCTTTGGCTTAAGGGAATGTTGTGGCTGATTTCATCTTCTAAGCAGACCACGGAAACTTTTTCCATATCAGCAAAGAGGCTCTTTTGTTTTCTTATCATTCACGTGTTCACTGGAGTAGCACTTTTAATTTCCTTCAAGAACTTTTCCTTTGCATTCACAATTTGGCTAACTGTTTGGGCAAGAGGTCCAACTTTTGGCCTGTCTTGGCTTTTGACGTACCTTCCTCATTAGGGCTTAATCATTTCTAGCTTCTGATTTAAAGTGAGAGAGGTGTGACTTCCTCTCACTTGAACACTTACTGGGTTATTAATTGGCTTAATTTCAATATTATTATGTCTCAGAGAATAGGGAGGCCTGAGGAGAGGGAGAGAGATGAGGGAACATCCAGTCAGTGGAGCAGTCAGAACACACACGACATTTATCAGTTAAGTTTGCCATCTTATATGGGTGGGGTTTATGGTGCCCCCAAACAATTACAATAGTAACACCAAAGATCACTGATCACAGATCACCATCACAGATATAATAATAAGGAATGAGTTGAGATAGTGCAAGAGTTACCAACATGTGTCACAGAGACATGAAGTGAGCACATGCTGTTGGAAAAATGGCATCAGTAAGACTTGCTCAAGGCAGGGTTGACACGTACCTTCAATTGGTAAAAAGCACAGTATCTGTGAAGCTCAGTAAGTGAAGTGCACTACAACAAGGTTTGCCTGTACAGAGTATTTGCCCTGAGTCTGTTAATCTAAGTTAGAAAATCATCCATGAATCTCTTTCGCCTTAAATCATAAACCTTTATTTTTCCCTCCTTTGAGCCTAGGAATTCATCAGCCATCTCCTATTCCTCCGCCTGGGGCCTGTCTTCTCTTGGGTCTTCTGCTAAACTGAATTCAGTTCTTCAGCCTCTTCTCCCATCTCTTCGTTCCTTTTACAAGCACCCCCAGAGAACTCTTGACATTGAAAAAAAATTGTCGTCATTAGAAACTACATTGAAATGAACATACGTGGGTAGAAATGAAAAAAATAAATCCAAACACTGGAAAGTTCCTAAATGAAGAAGAAGAAAGAAAACTTAAAAGTACATATCTGCAATTCCCAAACTGGTGTGCAGTGAAACTTGTTTTGCAGGGTGTTAATAGACAGGCTAAGTGTTTGTATTCAAATAAACGTAGAAACTCTGGCTTAATCAAAGTTATATAGGTTTATTTGTTGCAGACCTTCTTAGAGCCTTTAAAATGCCAAAATAATTTTGAGTTTGAAAGAGGGAATTTAGGCTCTGATGTTCCTAACTCCTCTGACCTTGTTATGGCATAATCATAATATTCCTGGCTCGTACCTGTAATCCCAGCACTTTGGGAGGCTGAGGCAGGAGGATCACTTGTGGCCAGGAGTTAGACACTACCCTGGGCAACATAGTGAGACCCTGTCTCTAAAAAAAATAAAAATAAAAACCAAAACCAACAAACAAAAAAACCACTCCTTATGGTGATTGCTATCCTGGGTCAATTGTAAATGGGGTGGAGGCTCATCTGCCATATGCACAGTTTTCTTTCACTCATACTCATTTATAGAAATTCTTCTAGGAATTGGCACCCCTTACTCTCCTCTCCCAATTCACCCCCCATATCTGAGGCTGGTTTTCCCTGCTTCGATAAGCAAGACTTGTCCTTGATCCCTTTATCCTTTTGCTAAGAAAATATTTCAAAGTGTTGCAACAACAGCTGTCGGGTTGGGCCACTCCAGTGGTGACAACATTTCTTCAAAGAAATTGGCTTCGTGGTCAATTTGTTTTTGCCTCCTCCTGATGGCCATCCCCAGATCGTTTCTGGACAGTTGATATGTGGGAAACTAGCGACTATGAAAGTAAGACCAGAGGAGCTGCCGTGGAGTGTCACACACACAGAGAAGAGCCATGAAAAATATCATAACTCATTGTACAGGAAGCCTTTTGCAAAGGACTCCACCAATAAATGACTCTCACTTTAAAAACATCTGCTTCCGAATAAATCCTGGGACAAAAGTTTAATGTGATCAGAGACTCTGAACGGTACAAGGTCACATAACTTACAAGGAATAAAGTACAGGAGCTTTCAAGCAAACGTAAGCTAGGCGAGACACAAATAGGAGGAGCTCAGTGAATACAACAGCATTAAATGCAGGCACCAAGCTGAGAGGGACGTTTTATCCTTAATGAATTTATTTTGTCCTCTACATTTCTATTTACAATCCTCACATACTATTTCTTTCTTGGGCCGTTCTATCTGAAGTGTGACTATCTCCTACAGGTACAACTGTCACAAGATGAATGCCAGTCGACAAACTTAACTGTGTAAAAAAGCTATGTTTATTTTTCTATAATTCCACCTAATTTCTGTTTTGCGCTGCCTTTCTTTCAATGCAGCAGAAATTCATCTGTCAATTTGGGGAGTTCCTGCCACCCTTCCTTGGGGTTGTACCTAATTTCTAGAGGATGTTGAGGATGTTCCCAGCGACAAGACGTAGGGCACGGGGGTGTAAGGTTTGAGTCTGCTCTCTGGTCATCATTCGTCCATGCATGTTCAGGGCATCTGCTGTGATGGCCAACACTGGGAACACCCACACCAACACTCCAGCTCCCATGGGACCCGCACCCTCAATATGCATCTCCTGGATGCACCTCAAAATAATTTCTCTTCCGGGCTGTTCTTGCTCTTTCCTTTTGATCTGGGAATCGACAGACCTATCTGAAGCCGGGGTGATCCCTCCTTCCCACCAGACACTTGGATGGGTGAGGGAGACGAGGAGGGGGTGGGACTGCATTAGCACCTCTCTTGTCGGGACTTCTTTCTGACTTGCTTCCTTCCCCGACACCGGGAAATCTTTGTGTAATCTTGAGTGGGAGTTCTTCCTCCAAATTATGAAGTAGGCTTTTTACAACCAGCATCTTTGCCATGCCTTGTGGGGTCTTGGTTTTAGGGACTCGAAAGCCAAAAGAAACTCATTTTTTCTCAACTTTCTCTTAACCTACATTGCCTGGGGGTAATGGAACTCAGAATAACCTATCTGTTGTGTGAAAGATGGTAAGAATGAAGAGAAAATATTACAGGAAAACATTGACGAACATTTCAAAAGTATATCCTACCTCATAATTTTCCAGTGATTAATTCCCTAACAGAGGTGTCTGGGATGGCATCTGGAACAAAGACTAAACCTCTCTGTGCATGCTAAATGAGGCATACGAGCTCCAATAAAATACATAGGAGCTTATAGGAAAAAATGTTATTTGTAACAAATGGAAATCATTTAGGATATAATCAGATTTTCTGGGGGTCCATCTCTGCTATGACCTGGCTGTAGAGCCCTAGGTTAATTGCCTCACCTTCTAAGTATAGGCTTTTTCATTTATTAAGTCAGGATAATAAGCTCTACCTCAAGAGATTTTTGTGAGCATTCAATAATCAAGGGAACGCATGACAGCCATTTGGTAAATGCTTGTTTGTTCATTCATTCTCCCATCCATTCACATGTTCATCCTTTCTTTCAACAAGTGCGAATGCCTTGCTCCTCTACAGCAAGACTGCAGCCACGTATCATGTGATACGTGCAGATAGGTCGTCAGGGTGGGGCTGACTCTATACTACCCACTTACCTAGTCAGTGGCAGATACGCACCCTGAGCAAGATCCACAAAGATAAGCCCAGGATTCACTACTCCCTTGGATCTGACAAAACCGTACCTATGACTAAGGCCTTCCATGGCCCTTCGTGGTTCCTAGTGGGCGAGTTTTGAGCAGAAACAGTACATTAGTGACAGAGAGCTTTAGCGTGCAGAGCATCCACCTCGCCGCTTCCCTACACGAACGCTATCAATGACATTTTCCAGGCTCCATATAGAGTTGGATGTGATAGAATCTTAGATCTAGAGCAGAATTCATAACTGTTTTTCTTTTTCTAAAATTGAGGTATAATTTCATACCATAAAGTGCACAGATCTTAAGCGTTCAATGAATTTGGACAAATCTATACACCCATGTAACTACTACCCAAAACGAGAATTTAACATTTTCATCACCCAAGTACCTCATGTTCCTTTGCAGTCAATCCTCCCCCTCCCATGGCAAAATTTTTTATTACTAGAGCTCCCACGTGTTCTCAGGGTACCTTCTATTTTACTGAACATTGAAACACTCACAACTTCCTTCTGCTGGAAGTAGACTGAGAATGAGAACCAATACTTGCAAAGAGATTTGCATGCAGTATCTCGCTTAATATTCATAACTAGCCTATTATTCCTTCCATTTTACAGATGAGAAAATGGAAGCTTAATGAGGCAAAGTAAGTTGGTTGTGGGTCAAAGAGCTCTTTAATGACATAGCTAGGATTTGAATCCAGGTTGGTCTGATTCCAGAACTTGACTTTGAAACCACTATACTACTGTGCTAAAGAGCAGAGGCACTCGGAGGTTTAGATAATGATGGCAGTTTTCCTGGGTCTGGATTTTGTGAGCAAAGGAAAAAGAGCAAGTTGGTTGATAACCCACCCACTTACGGCTTAACCCCATTTCTTTTATAATCACCTTATAAGCCTTGTTGCCCTTCCATAAACTTGTGCCTGCAAGATTTTCACCAGCTGACTGTTAAGAACTCATAATAATAATCATAAAAATGGTGACAGTTATAAGAGCAACAATTTTTGAGCACTAACTATGTGTCAAGTGCACCTGGATTTCCTTATTTAGCTCTCATAACCACTCTAAGGGTAGGATCTGTTTTTAACATCATTTTTACAGACTGAAAATGTGAGGCTTAGAGAGTCTGAGTGACTTGCTCAGTGCTGCACAGCCAGAAGGTGGTGGGGCTGGTTTTGGATCCTGCTGGGCTGTCCCGAGAGTCTTCACTTTCAACCACTGCTGTGTACATGCTCTTAATGCTCTGTTAAGCTCTTGGTCCTTTTAATAAATGGTCTCAGGTTCCACCCGAACCAGCTTCCACCAGCGTACGTGTGTGAGTGTGAATTTTGCCAGCCGGCTGTCTTAGCTAAGATCCTTAGTCCCAAACACTTCGATCCACCTGCTTCAGCACGTGGAAAACAGCCAGGCTGGCCCTGGGCCAAGTTGGAAAGTGGCAGAAGTTTGTCTTGGGCATTTCATCCTCATCTGCCCTCTGCCATACCCTCTAAGTATGCTGTCAACCAAAGACTTCTCTAACTTTCAATTCCTGGAGCCCAGATCTTGCCAGAGGGCCTGAGTCCCTCGGCCACTGCCCACCGACTTGTCGAGAGTCCCCCTTTGCCCCTCCCCTGCCCCAGCCCCTGGCGGGGCTTTCCCATCTGTACCCGAGCCAGTCTCACCCTAGCTTTCCCATCCAATCCCCTGCTGATGCCCTCACAGGGGGAGGTGGGCAGAGGCCCTCCACCTGACGCTTTCTAGAAATAGGGCCCTAATCTGCTTGGCAACCTCAGTGGTGTGTCTTCCAGAATTGACAGGAAAGGCAGGCAGGGCAATCTTAGTGCTAATGACAGCTAATCCTAGTACAGCATTTAATCTGTGCCCTGTCCTGTTCTGAGTACGTTCTATGCACTAATTTATTTAATCCTCACTACAGCCCTGTGCAATGTGTCAGTCAAGGCCTCAGCAAGAGGCAGGAGACACACACAGATGGAATTCGCAAGAGAATTTAAGGAAGGGACTTTGCAGACATGTAGGCAGAACAATCGGTCAGGGATATGGAAGCATTCGGGAACTAGCAGCAGTGGGCAGCTCTTCCTGGCCCCGGCAGGAAGGGCAAGTTGAGGAACTGGTGTGACGAGAGCCCAACGAGGAGCTGTTCCAGGAAGGGCTGCTTTGAGAAGCCACCTGTGTCACAGAGGGATGTGGCCAGAACCCCAGCAACGTGGGGCACGGGTAGCAGGTTAGATGTTGGGGAAACATTCTCACTGTTCTCTCCTCCCTTCCTGCTTCCCACTGGCTGAAACGACTAGAAGCCTGAGGTCAAGAGAGTCAGTCCCTGTGAGCTGGGAACCAGGCATGAGGGCACACAGAGAATAATCAGCCCATGAAGAAACCAAGGCACAGAGAAGCTGAGCAATGTGCCCAAAGTCACAAAACTGGGAAGTGGCGGAACTAGGATCTGAACTGAGGCTGACAAATCTGCTCTTAACCCCCTGCATCACACTGGCTCTGGTGCCGAGGTTGAGTTCTCCCACACTTACATGGTGTCTTACACTTTGAAGGCCTTCCCCAGAGAGATTTTGGCAAATGATTTTCCCAAAAGACCTGTGGAAAGTATTTTGGAACAGATACCCCAATCATACTATTCTCATCTGATTGGGGCCAATTCTAGGATCAGACTTTTGGTGCCACTATTGTTTAGAGCTACTGGGATGGATCTAGTCTAATCCATGGAAACCCAAGTGCATCTTAAAATGGTTCCCGCTGGTGACAGCGAGGGCCCCTAGTGATGGATAAAGGGCTCCATTCGTCTGTTTACAAGGTCCCTGTATACACAGACCCCTTAGCAGAAATTACTTCATTATAGATACAGGTGGCATTGGTAGGACTTGGCCAGTTCAGTCAGTTAATAACTAAGATGGTCAAGTTTATGAAACAGAAAGATCACAAACTAGTAAATTTGTCAGAAAATGGCTGATAAGGTGGAGATAATCATTTTATTTCACCTTAATGAAAAACTGACATTTGTGGTTTCTCTGTAAGAGAAGTCAGCACTCAGTCTGAACAGCTTTTGCAAAAAAAAAAACAAAAAAAAAAAAAACAAAGCCACCTACTTAGATTGAATCCAACTGAGGCAAGGCAACTGTTAGAAAATACAAACATGGTATAGGAAGGAGGTATTAAAGAAAGCACCCTTGTGAAAAAGATATAAACTTCAATCAAGAGAAATGAGATGATTAGAATAAGTTCTTTTTAATTAAAGAAGTAAAGCTCTGATGATAGCTTTTTATGGTTCGTTATTTTAATTATAATTAAGGTTTTTGTTTTCTTTTTGGCATAATTAGCCAGCCAGCTTACTAGAGTACGTTTTTAGTGTTAGCCAGACAACAGCTTCTAGGAGGAAGAGGGTGAGGCTGGGAAAGAGAGAAGAGGCCCAAGATGGTGCATTGGGAGGCATAAGAGTGCCAGAAAAATACCAACATTTCCTGTGTAATTCAGCAACAAAAATGTGTAGTGTGTAATAGGGCACTATGGTATGGCATTATCCCTGAAATAAGTAATTCGAGAAAGGAAAGTGGCTTTACAGATACAACAGCCTTACTAACAAGACACTGCAGAGAGTAAATGAAATGTATCGCACTTAGCTTATAATCAAACCGAATGTTACAGGCCTAGAGAGAACATTTTTTTCTGCTAGATGTTTTCTGCCTCCCATATTTGCTAGGGGGGCAATCCTCATTATTCATCACGAAGATGGAATATAATTGTCTTAATTGTTATTTTTTCCAGAAATTACTTACTTCTAGGAGTTAGTTATTAATAATATTTATTATATAATAGGGTTTCAAATCACAGCTGGTTTATTTCAAACCATAAATACTGGAGACATGCTATATATGAATGGTCATACATACATGAAAAATGCATTCTCCGTCTTCCTTTCCTCTGGAACCAGATTTCTAAGGAAGCTGTGGGACTGGCCATGAGGGAACAGGGGCCAGTAAAAAGAGGGGGCTCCATGTGAGCAATGATCTCAGGACAGGAGAGTCAAAAAGTAAATGGTCTAATGCCTGTGCATCCAACCCTCTCAAGGGCTAGAGGCTTACACCGTTTAAAAGTAAAAATTAAGAATGAGATATAAATACCGTCATCCAGTTTAGAAAATAGAAGGTAGGGTTGAGGAATGTCCTTAAGAATCCTAGAAATGTTTTACATTTAAAATACTATTTAAACCCAAGAACATTTTTTATAACTGACACATATAGGAAGTGGCCATGATTATGGTCTGTAGCCAATTAGAAATAAAATGTGATTAACATTGTTTTCTAATTAGGTTTACGTAATGACTTGGCTAATGGGATAGAGAAGATATTAAAACAAGATTAAAAATGTGCTTTGTCCCTACTTTCTCATACCTTGGGAGGTGCGGAAGAAAATGGTCTGTTGAGCTATGATGCTACATTGTCACCATCTGCATGTTAGTTGCCCCTGAGCTATGGTGGAAAGGTAAAGTTATCCTTATTGGGGTCGGTGACTTCTAAACTCCAGGTTATAATTCCACAACAGCATTCTCCTGGAGATTAGTGTGCCTGCCAGTAAAGCAGGACTTCCATGAGGTGCGTCCACCCTTTCCATTCACCCAAGTGCTCTTGTCTGGAATCTGGGGCCTCCAGCACCAACCCATCCTCAGCAGGGAGCTGCCTTCCCAACCCCGCAGTCCGCGCTCCTTCCTGTACTTTCCTTGTACTACTTGACTGGATCCTCCCTGTCCTGGACAAGTGGTGTCTCTTAGGAGTCAATAACACCCAGCATGGGGGATGAAATGTTTCTAAATGTAAGAGACACACCTAAGTAGACAATTTTAAAGTAAGGGAAGTTTTAGACACTACCATTTAAAGAAAATTGATATTTGAATTTCTCAATTCAATATTAATTTCTCATTTATCTCTGCATATCATTATATGAATGAGGGTAACTTCAACCAAGTCAGTGTGATGAGAAACTGACACCTTTAATAGAGAACAAAATGTTGTAAGCAGTTTCAGGGCTGTTTTGATACTGAATCATATCCATCTAATGAAAATATTGAAACTATATTGTGAAAGTCATTGTATTCTGCCTTATTTAGTGATTTCCTTATTGCTCCCTCCTTCTCTCTCATCTACAAAACCCTTCAAAAAATAACAGGTACTTTTATAGAATCTTTGCTATTTGCCAGACGCTATATAAGTTCTTTACACATATTGACTCATTTAAATATCATAACAACCTGAGATAGTAACTCTTTTCTTCCCAATTTATAGATGATAGAAATAATCCTCAGAGACGTTAAAATTCCCAAGAACACACAAACTAGTAAGAAGAGAAGAGGGATCAGAGTAGATCAGAATTGGGCTCCAGGGCCCAAATATTCAACCACTAACTTCAACTGTCTCTGCAGAAATGGTCAGGCTACTTCTCATCTTTGTGCTTATGAATGCTGCCTTATAAATATGACCGATGGCCTGAGGTTCCACACACACATGTCCTCTTCACTTTTCTGTTCTGCGTCCTGATTTCCTGTCTGCGTTCCTTGCGTTCTCCTCGAGGACCCACCGGCTGATTTCACAATATTCTGAGCACCGTGTGGGGGGAAGCTTGCTTTCTCGGCGGCTTGGTAGATACATTGCCGATTATCTTCACTGTCCAGATATCCGAATCTGCAGGAAATTTCATGTCAACCAGAGATACAGGAAAAAGGGAAGACAGAGTCTCTTGGATCCAATTATGCCCTATAGACTTTAGAAAAGGGACTAGCCTTCTAAGAAGGGCCACTCTGGATTTTCTGTGAAGCTGTGGCTTTCAAAATTTTTGACCATAAACACAAGAAACAGATTTCTATTGCAACTCATAACACATACGTTTACACATATAGAACTGAAAACAAAATGTCATAAACAGCACTTACTTTTACTTTGCGGAAGGTGCTTTGAAAGTTTTGATTCTACTCTTTCTTTTTTTTTAAGATGCAGGTCCAGATCCAGTAACTTGACTTCACAATTCATCAATGGGTCATGACTGACAGATTGAAAAGGCCAACATAAAGAATTATTTCTGGCCAGGAGCAGTGGCTCACACCTGTAATCCTAGCACTTTGGGAGGCTGAGGCAAGAAGATCCCTTGAGCTCAAGAGTTTGTGACCAGCCTGGGCAATAGCGAGACCCCATCTCTACAAAAAAATAAAAAATCAGCTGGGTATAGTGGCCTGCGCCTGTAGTCCCAGCTACTTGGGAGGAAGGAGGATCACTTGAGGCCAGGAGTTTAAGATTGCTGTGAGGTATGATGACGCCACTGCATTATAGCCCAGGCAACAGAGCAAGACCTGGTCTCAAAATAAACAAACAAAAAGAATTATTTCTAACTCAACATACAATTATTTTTCAGTAATAATAGATTTAGATTAAAAAATAATTGATTCCTTGATTATCCTAGAAAAGTTTTACAAATTATTTGTGCTTTCCTCTGCTCCGTGACCTTGACCTTGCTGGAGATCAGGATGGCAGTGAGGGGCGCAGCATTTGAGAAAGATGTTAAGACTGGACACGAGGGTTGGGGTTGTGTTTGTACACAAAGGAGAGTATGGCCTTTCCTGAATACTTGTCAGGTAAGATTACCTCTCCTTTGTTACTATAATTCTTTAGAATATTAAGATTTGTTCACTTACATATTGGGGACAACAAGAAAAACTTGCGTGTGGTCTGGGTTTTAGAGAATTATTGCTAATTAATTGTGATAATAATATTGGTATGTAGTAACATATCCTCTTTAGATGTTTATATTGTATGTATGAGTGATATGTCATGATATCTATAATTTAATGTAAAATAAAAGATAGGGACAGGCAGGTAGAGAAGCTGCCCAATATCTCAGCCAGTGGTGGCAGCAGTAGATGCTGCCCTTTGTCCCACAGCTACTTCACCAGTCCCCTCTGTAACTAAAACTCCAGTTTCTGGGAATGGGCCAGAAAGAGGAGGAGAGAAACTTCCACTGACCCACTGAGAGTTAGGTGTTCAAAAAGCTGGTATCACAGTTCTGGTTCCAGGATAGATGGAGAAAGCATACTGCTTCCTGTCTCTCTCACGGTATGCAGCTATAAAACCTGAAAAGATGCAGTGAGTAGCTACCTGAGGACTCTGAAAAGTAAATAAGAACAGACACGTTGGGAAAGAAGACTGGGATTAGAAGTAACATCAAGCTGGCAGTGAGGTTACCTTTTTTTTTTGACTTTAGTATTGCCCAGCCTAGACTCAAGGCTGCCTGCAACCTGGAAGTGAGTGTCAGTGTGGACGGAGCTCCAGGAGAACCCTCTAATTCACGCTTGATGAGCAGGTTACAGGTTAGACAAAGAGTTCCTAGATGTAAAATCAAAAGCACAATCTTTCAAAGAAAAACTGTCAATTAGACTTCGTCAACATTTAAAACTGTTGCTCTGTGACAGACGTTACTGAGAGAATAAAAAGACAAAGTACAGACACAAAAAATTTTAGAAATCACATACTCAACAAAGGACTTCTATCTAGAAAATTGTAAAAACAAACAGCCCAGTTAAAAACCATGGGCGAAAGACTTGAACAGATGCTACGTAAGAGCATAATACAAAAGACAAGTAAGTACATGAAAAATTCCCAACATCTTTAGCCATTAGGCAAATACAAATTAGTACCATAATGAGATACGACTACACATACATTCAATGGCTAAAATAAAAAAAATGCTAATAGTACCAACTGCTAGCAAAGATGTGGGGCAATCAGAGCTCCCAAACATTGCTAGTGAGAATGCAGCGTACTGATAGTGCTGCCACTCTGGAAAAGGGTTTTCAGTTTCTTATAAAGTTAAACAGTTACCATATGACAGAGCAATACTGCTAACTGGTATACACCCCAGAAAAATAAAAACCGTGTACACATAAAAGCTAACACATGAATGTTTATGTCTGCCCTATTAATAATTGACCCAAACTGGAAACAAACCCAGTGTCCTTCAATTGGTGAATGGATAAGCAAATTGCTTAGCATTCGGGTTTTGGAATACTAGTTCTGCAACGCCTTGGATAAATCTCAAAGACATTATTCTCTGTAAAAGATGCCAGTCTTAATTGACTACATATTATACAATCGGATTTATAGCACATGTCTCAAAAAGATAATTTTTTTTTTTTTTTTTTTTTGAGACAGAGTTTCGCTCTGTCAGTCTGGCTAGAATGCAGTGGTGTTATCATAGCTCATTGCAACCTCCAACTCCTGGGCTCGAGTGATTCTCCTGCCTCAGCGTCCTGAGTAGCTGGGATTACAGGTGCATACTACCACGCCAGGCTAATTTTTCTATTTTTTTGTAGAGACAGGGTCTCACTGTTGCTCAGACTTCAAAAAAAAAAAATTTACAGTGAGAGAGACCAAATCAGCGATTGCCAGGAATTACGGGTGGGCAAAGAGTATGATTACAAAGGGATACTATAAGGGACTTTTTTGGGGCAATGGAACTATTTTGTAACCTGACTGTAATGGTGGTTACATGAATCTATACCTGTGTTAAAATTCATAGAATTGTATACCAACAAGGTGGGTTTTACTGTACGTTGGTTTAAAAATAAAGGTTTAAAAAGATGGATCAAAATTGGCAAAATTTTAACAATTTTTAAATCTAGGAAATGGGTAAAAGAATGCTTATTATACTGCTGTTCCTACTTTTCTGTATGTTTGAAATTTTTCATAATGAAAATAAAACAGATTTAGTCAGAATGCTAGTTTGCGGTATAGCATGACACATTGGCTAAGCAATCAGCCTCTGATTTTTCACTCTTTAGGATCAAGTTCTGGCTCTTCCCCTAACCTCAAGCAAGTTACTAAATTATCTAGGGCCTCAGTTTCTGACTCTGTTGGATGGGGATAATCTCTCTTTTATGGTTTTTGTAAGGATCAAGCATTATTTGCAATAGTACATGCAAATAAGTACCAATACATGTTACCCATTATTGTTGTTGTTTGATCTTAAACTGCTGATGTAAACTAGATTTTTTGAACATTAAATCTTTGTCAGATTTAATAAAAGTCTATATCTCTGAATGTAATCTTTTATTCTAGAACAAGTCAAATATAACATAGAACATCGATGTTTTTCTACTGTTGTAAAAGTTCTTCCCTTGATTTCCTTTCAGTCTCAGGGAAATGAAAAATTGATTAAGAAAGTACCTGGATACCCTGTTGGTAATTGTTGTTTTCTAGATCTGTGGTCCCCCTGGGCCTTGGACTGGTACTGGTCCATGGCCTGTTAGGAACCGGGCTGCACAGCAGGAGACGAGCTAGTGAAGCTTCATCTGTATTTACATCACCGCATAGGCTCCGCCTCCTGTCAGATCAGAGGTGGCATTAGATTGTCATAGGAGCACAAGCCCTGCTGTAAACTGTGCGTGCGAGGGATCTAAGTTGCATGCTCTTTACGACAATCTAATGCCTGATGATCTGAGGTGGAGCTGAGGCGGTGATGCTAGCTCTGGGGAGTAGCTGCAAATGCAGATTATCATTAGCAGAGAGATTTGACTGCACAGTAAATGTCATGTGCTTGAATCATCCCAAAACCATCCCTTCTGCAGTCTGTGGAAAAATTGTCTTCCATGAAACCGGTGCCTGGTGCCAAAAAGGCTGGGGACCATTGTTGTAGAGCATTATTAGTATCCTAATATTCTAGAAAATCTTCAATAGAAGAGAAGGTAGATTTAAATTAGTTTTAATGTGATGTTTTAAAAGGATAAATAATGTGCAGGTGTCCTACTATCTCTCGAATATTATGCAATCATTGTCTTTGAAAAGAAAAAAACAGTTACTCATCAAACTGAAGCTTGTGAACTCATCATTGGTCTTGTGCAAGATTCTAGATCAGATTAGCAAAGCAGTGGTTTATGAATGCCTAGAAAAGATTGTCAGAAACCAGCAGATTCACAATGAGCTAGTTCCATTGTATTAACTTCATTATCTTCTTTGACATGGTTACCATTACAGAAGTGTGGACTAGTTCAAGTTCATTTGTGAAAGTCTTATGATATTCTTTTGGATAAAATTGAAAATATATGTTGAATGAGATACAACAAGGGCACTGAAAAACTGATGGTTCCCCAAATCTGGAGGGAGGTACATCTTTCTTTGTTTTCCCCTATTAAACATTTTGACTGGTGATTTGATTAATGATACAGAAAGACATGTTTATAAAAGTATCAGTAGATTTCATGAAGTCAGAAGGACACTGGGATTTCAGAAGAACTTTTTAAATTAATTCTTGATAGTTGAATGGTAAGATGAAGCTAGCAAAATAAAATTAATGGGAATAACCATTAAGGTTTTGTTCTTATATCTAGAAACTCAAGTATATA
>RJWJ010027735.1:0-21957 GCA_004363605.1 Indri indri
CTGGCCTTTATCAAAAAGTCCCAAAACAATAAATGTTGGCGTGGATGCGGAGAGATAGGAACACTCATACACTGCTGGTGGGACTGCAAACTAGTGCAACCTCTGTGGAAAGCAATATGGAGATACCTTAAAGAGATACAATTAGAAGTACCATTCGATCCAGCAATCCCATTACTGGGCATCTACCCAAAAGAACAAACGATACTCTATAAGAAAGACACCTGCACCCAAATGTTTATAGCAGCACAATTCGCAGTTGCAAAGATGTGGAAACAGCCCAAGTGTCCATCAATACATGAGTGGATTAATAAAATGTGGTATATGTATACCATGGAGTACTATTCAGCTTTAAGAAACAATGGTGATATAGCACCTCTTGTATGCTCCTGGATAGAGCTGGAATGCATTCTACTAAGTGAAGTATCCTAAGAATGCAAAAACAAGCACCACATGTACTCACCATCAAATTGGTATTAACTGATCAACACATAAGCGTACATACAAGAATAACACCTATTCGATGTCGGGCAGGGAGGAGGGGGAAGGGGGGAGGGGGAGGAAGGGACGGGTACATGCATACACAAAGAGTGCGATACGTGCCATCCGAGAGATGGACATGCTTGAAACTCGGACTTTGGGGGAGGGGGGGTAAGGGCAACATACGTAACCTAAACATCTGTACCCCCCGTAATATGCTGAAATAAAAAAAAAATTAAAAAAAAATGGTTCATCAACAACAAGGACCCACTGAGTATTTGAAATTGTGCTAAGACCTGTGCGAGTTTTAGATATGCCTCTCCTTGGGTGTTTCTGGTTCAGAGAAGTGACTGTTATTTTTTTTTCCACATCACGAATGAAAAGTGGAAAATTATCAGTTCCCTCATGGCTATCCTGGCCCATGGAAAACACCTATGTGATGTGGTTTAGAGGATCCTAAAAGTATACAGATCCCAAATTCCTCATCATCACCCAAACTCAGTGTCTGACATCTTCACTGGCAACTTATTGAACTTAGTTTTGTAGAGAGCCAAACTAAAATAGGATCATCCATTGGAGACAGAATACATGACTTCATTATCAGATGCTGAGTTTAGAATGAATTGGTTTCTTCAAGTTGTTAGTCCCCAATTAAACTGGTCACTAGTAAAAGCCATGATAACATCAGACAGAGGATATTTTATTCTGGAGAAAATAATCAGAGACACATGGTATTTTGTTTTCTGGGACAAAGCTCAATCAATGAATCAAAAGAAAGCAGCATAAATAGTTTACTGAGCAGCTCCTATGCACAAGGCTTCTTGTTAAGTACCAGGAGCACCACAATGATGAACACTACAGCACACACACTTTAGGGTGTGGCCACCAGGCGGTATGGGTAAAATATACACAATGGCATAGGGCACAGAGCAGATTCTGACGATGCTGTAATTCAGTTAAAAACAGAAGGTCAGGAAGAGCTGAGATTGAGAGCTGACTGTTTATACAGGTGGGGCTTGAGCAGGGTCTTCAGAAGGTATTGCACAGCCTGAAGAAAGTCACCCATGTGGGAGCATGTTTGGCGTTTCTGGAGGACAGACGCAGTCCTGCAGCGCTGTATGCATGTGTGGGGGCAAGGGGATGCGAAATGAAGCTTAGGATGGGCTAAGGCTTTCTGCAGGATCCGCACACCAAGTTGAACTTCTGAATGCCACTCTGCAGGCACAGAAGCAAGGTAAGGGCTGAAGGTTTCTCTGAGGGAAACTCAGTTTTATTTAAGGCAGATCAGAGTGGGAGAAGATTGGAGTCAGGGACAATAGCTAGGCGGTTGATGCAGCCATTCTCGAGAGAAGTTATAAAGCATGGGCAGGGACATGGAAAGGTAGAAGCACATCCCACACGTATCTAAGAGACATAATTAGCAGGATTTTGCCACTGGAAGGCATAGGGAATAAAGCAGAGGAGAACTGAGAGAATTCTGAGGTCCTGAGAGGAGGCACACGGCACAGTTACTGCTTCAAATTTGAAAAAGAGAAAGTAGGCGTGGAGAGACATTGGCTGGCTGGTGGCCATCTGAGACTCATAGAGTATGGAGAGAAGGACAGAGAAGAGGCAGGTTTGAAACAGTGTCAGCTGCCCAGATGGTAGTGGTAGTGGCAGCTGCGCATCTTTGTAATTTATAGAAGACTGACCTTTGACCTGGCAAAGCCCAAATGTTACAGTCTAGCTTATCTATCCAACCTGACGAGAAAAGCACTGCAGGGCTCTGTTATGACTTACGCTTTAATAGAACCGTTGTTGCTGCTGCAGGGAGAAACGGGTAGAGAGAGGTAGACCAGTTAGACTTCGTAGCCCTTGGGTGAGTTCTGATGTTGACTTAGGATGGTAGAAGTAAGACTGTTGAGAACTGGCTTATTCTGGACACAGTTGGAAGACAGAGCTTGCCAAATAGGTCCATGAGTTAGATATACAGTGTAAGGGCAACAGAGAACTCAAAAATGATCCAAGCTATTTGGGTTGAACAATTGTCACAAAGGATGACGTTTGCCAAAACGTGGAAGGCTGTTTGGGAAGGTCAAGATTCTTTTGTGGTGGTAGGAATGGGAAGGTGATGGAAATCACAAATTCTCACAGATATATACAAAAATATGTATCTAAATGCCTCTTTTTACATAAGCATTGGGATTAAGGGTTTTTGAGACTTACTTGGTAATTTGATTTAGTTTATACTCAAGATGCCTGGGAGACAAGGCAGTTTGCAAACTCCCTTCACTCCAGGCAGTGTCATACTGTGACACAAAGAAAAAAATCTTGTCACAGTTCATTCAACAAATACGTATCAGGCACCTGTGATGCGCCAGGCATTGGTCCATGATCTGCCTTCCTGGAGTCGGAGCCCAGGGGCCTTCACCTCATGGCTGCCAAAGAGAGTGTACTGAACAGCCCAACTGTCAGAAGCCACGGGGAAGAAGCCCTCCTCAGGGACCCCCTTCTCTGGTTGTGTCCCAAGGGGCTATCAGGACAAACGCCCTCAGGTACCACCAGGTCACTTTTACTTATCTGCCTCTATTACTCTGACAGGCATTCACCTGCCTCCATCCCCCTCCCCCCTCCTCCCCTCCCTTCCAAATGGCTCCAGGAAGCTCCAGCACCAGCTTCCCTTGTGTCCTCAGCAAACACCCTGCACCCTCGAGTCTTCCCTGAAAGCTCTCTTCACCTTCTCTCCCTGACACACACCTGGCTTTTCCCTGATGTCACCATTTCACCTGGGGCCCTCTTTTTCCTTCCAGAGCTGACTCATACAGTGAGGCCTGGAGACAGGGTAGACACCTCTTTGTTCTCTATTTCTTTCTCTTCCTTTTTACTCCCTGCCCGTGGACTTATTTTCCCTTCCTGAGCCCCCAATCTCAATTAGAGCCCTCTCCTGCAGCACAAGTTAACACTGTAGTATATTTTCACTTAGTCTCTCTCCCTCTCTCTTTCTACTGCACCTCTTTTTTTTTTTTTTTTGTGATGGTAGAAGTCTTGTATATCCTTAGAAAAGTATTAGTTTTCTTCTTCTTTTACTGCATAACAAATTACCACAACTTTAGCAATTGTCTCTGCTCAGGATCTCACAAAGCCAAGATCAAGGCTCAGCTCTAGAGGCTCTGGGGAAGGATGGCTCCCAAGCTCGTCGGGATTGCTGGCAGAATCCAGTGCTTTCTGGTTGTAGGACTGAGGTCCCCAAATTCCTGCTGCTGTTGGCTGGGGTCACTCTCAGCTCCTAGAGGCTGCTCTTAGGTCCTTACACATCTCTTAGTATCCCTCACCTCCAAGCTTTCTCCTGCTTTAGCTCTTTCTGACTCCTGCTTCTGGCACTAGCTGGAGAAAATTCTGTTTTATAGGGCTCCAGCAGTCGGATTAGTTCCACCCTGATAAGCTCCCTGTTTTAAGGTCAACCAATTAGTGGCCTTATCTACATCTGCAAAATCCCTTTTGCCATGTACATAAATGTGACATAATCATGAAAGTAACACTCGGGGGCGGAAGTCATAGGAGCCTTCCAGAGGTCCACCTGCCATACTTCCCGACAGAAACTTCCAGGCTGCCGTATTCTCTTACGAGTGAGAGTTTGAATTACGGACCTAACACAGAAATGGAAAAAGCACGGAATATACTAAAAGAGATTTCTTCTTGGTGAAACACACTTCTAGATGGTATTTCATCTGAACATGAGTGTAAATGACTGTTGGAAGTTGACATTTCTTTCAGGCAATGCAGTGAAATCATGCCATGAACATAGGCTGTCGGATAAAACCCATAAGGGGAAAACATTAGAGTAGGAAAAAACTGCACATCTGTAAAGACTTCATTTCTTCAATAATTGTGAGAAAAGAGCAACTGCCAAACACTTGAAAGGTATATTTTTAACTTAACTTTTCTCAACACACTTACTCTAAGGAGCAGGGCCAGATGTTTAAAGTGATCATTAAATAATGCTGAGTTGGATGAATCATACTATTTGCCATGACAACATGGTGAGGAGATCCACAGTGTATATTAATATGCTTAAAATAATATATTCTTTTTTAACATATATTTTACATATATGTGCATGTTTGAAAAGTAATAAAGGAAATTATACAAAGAAGACTTTTTCGTTCTTTTAAAGTAACATTATAAAGTTATTTTAAAAAAAGAAAAAGAGGCAGCGTGGTGTGGCATATCCTCTAGAATCTGGAAGAAATTATTTCTACTCCTTGTTGTTTCATTAAGTGACAACATAACCTGGGACAAGCATTACGTTCTCCCTAAAACATTGTTCTCCTCTATATATAATAAGGACATGTGACTTATCAACAGATTTGATTCCTTTCACTTTAAAATCATAGTCTAAGAATGCATCCTTAACGTAATAAACTATTACAGATGCATTTCCTGATTTTTACTATTTTGGAGAACTTTCCAAAAGCACCAAGGATTCTTTCGTGTCACCCAATCTCCTTTAATGGTCTGTGAACACTGCTTGACTTGAACACCTCTCCACACTAGACACCCCCTTTGCTGACTGAACAAGGCCCACTGCTTTTGTCTGGCCTCAATCTGTCCCTCTGCTTTCCATTCCACCACACCCACGCACAGACAGCTAATCGGGCTATTTTATTGCTTTAATTTCCATCACAGGACTGCTGTTTTACAGGACCACAATCTAATAGATTAAGTGCCCTGCATGATCCTGCAGGGTAACCTTCAGTAACCTAAGTTTTTACACCACTCGTTCTTCCACACTCTTAAACTGAGGCCAAATCTGAGAGGAAGAAGACGACTTTTATGACTTTCTGTTGAAGAGGAGAATACCAACAATTCCCGGAGTTTTACTCATTCTCTCTAAGGAATTCAAATGAATTTCAACCACCTGTTGTTTCATTAACTAGAAAATTCATCAAAAGCCTCCATTGTATGAGCCATCATCTGGGCACAGGCCACTGTGAATACAGAGCAAACTCTTAGACTGCAGGCAAAAAATGAAAATATAGCCTATTGGGTTATAGAGCATTTTTAGCATATTTTATATATAAATGTGACTTTGTTTTCATTATTATTTTTTGGGTAGGTGTTTGTACAGGGATAGTGACAGAAAACATTTGACTTGTGTTTTAAAAATTCACATGATAAAATTCCATATTAGTAAGTGTTTTTCCTCTTTGTAATAATGGTACCTAACATGGCTGGTATGTTTCCTGTTCCATGCACATTCCTGGAATGCATGTCCCTGGACTCTTCATGTATATTTGTGTACCCCTAAAGTTACATTATATATATAAATATCTGAAATACATATATGAACAATATATATCTGATCACACATATACATACATTTATAAACACAGTATAGATCTGAATATGTAAATATAAACCCTTTTGAACTAAACCATAAATTGATGTGATAAACTCAAATTGATGTGATGAGTATTGGAAGAAAATGAAGATACTTCACTGTGTCCTTGGTAATGTTGCGTCCACCTCCCACTAGTTGCTAATGTATCAAAAAACAAATAAATAAATGAAACCTTTTAACTTCAGAATTTCGACAGGGAGAAACTACAAAGAGATTTTACTGCATAAAAAGTTACTACATAAAAATTAACTGAGTCCCAGGCAATAGAGCTTCCTATCTCAAAGGGGTGACAATTTCCTTTGAAAACAAGTCCTACTCACATCAGCACCACCAAGCAGTTAGAACAGGAAGAATTCCAGAAAGATCCACTAATTTCTCAGTTGAAATTAGCAATCTTGGCCCCAGGGAAGACTCACTTAGGTCCCCAGGATACAGTGACAGCTTATTTCTGTCTCCCTAATCAGGTACCTAAAAGAGGGGAAGAGATCGCTTGTCTTCAACACCCAAATAAGCAGACCCGAAACTCTGAGCAGTATTTGTGGACTCATCTGCTCACACTGAGCTCCCAAAATAGTTACTTTTGAGCAGCAGCTTCTCTGCATATCCCATCTCCTCATGATCACTGGCCCATGCGATTTCATCTGGGGTGATGGACCCCCATCATTCTTAGCCTCTAACCTAGTTGAAAAGAGAGTTATACTGGGGTCACCATACCATGGATGGTTCCAATCTGGATATTTTTGAGCATAAAGGGTTTCTGGTATTAGTCATTACTCTGGAACAAAACATAAAAGCTAAAATTATTCCCTGGCCAAACAGGGATGTTAGACCACACTACTCGTTACTCTATTCTGATCTGCTCAAGACCTGTCACAAACAGAAAAAAACGATAAAATAAGGTTTTGTGTAATTTAGTTGTGGTGTATGGAAAATCTTGTTTTGATAAAAAGGCAAGGGCAATAAGCTAAGATTAGAGTTGTTTAGAAAAGTATCTCCAGAAGGTAGTGAGCCCTCCACAGGAATGTAGAGTAAGCAGTACACTCTGTGCTCTGCTAATTAATTAATGTGATATGCGGCTTTCATCTGATTAGTCTTTCCACTCAGGGCACACTGTGTCTTCCAGGGCCACGTCTGCTGTCTGTTGACCACAGCAGACATGGCCCTGCCATGCTGCATCCTTCACAAACACAGGCTCAAAAGTCCTGGTTTGCTCTCCAAAGTTACACATTCACATGACTCTTAACAAAAAATTCCTAAATCCTAGAGATAAATACTAAATATTTATAGATGAAATAATGTGAGTATGCAGTTGGCGTCAACATACTCCAAAGGGGAGGGAAGTGTTTTAGTCTGCTTAATCGGTTATAATTTAGTTCTGCTGTATGGAAAAAAATAACCCTTAAACTGGGTGGATTACAATCAACAGAAATTTATTTCTCACAGTTCTGAAGGCTGGAATGTCCGAGATCAAGGTGCCAGCAGATCTGGTGTCTGGTCAGGACCTGCCTCCTGGTTCATAGACGGAGCCTTCTTGCTGTGTCCTCACATGGTGGAAGAGGCCAGAAGGCTCTCTGAGGTCTCTTTTGTAAGGGCACTGATCCCATCCATGAGGGCTCTGTCCTCATGTTCTAATCACCTCCCAAAGGCCCCACCTCCTAATACCATCACACTGGGATTAGGTGTCAACATATAAATTTTAGGGGACCATAGCAGGAGAGGAGGTTTAGATGAAACAAGACTGGCCATGAGTAGATATTTCTTGAAGCTGGGTGACGGGAAGTTTATTACACTATTGTACTATTTTCTTACTTTTGTATCTGTTTAAAATTTTTCATCATCATAATATAATTTTAAAAATTTAAACACATCATTTTTACCAGTACTTTGTATCTCCTGTGCCCAAATCCAGTCATGTTTTCGTGTCTTGGGTCAAACTGACTTGAACTTGCCTTGATTGATGTTGCCTGTTTCCACTGTCAAGGTTTATATAGGATATTAATTGCGTTGTTCAATCATTTCACAATTGCACATTGACTGCTTGTCATGGTCAGTCACTGTCCTAAGTATTGTGGATAGAATATTTAATATAATATGACTCCTGTCCTCAAGCAGCTAATGGTTCAGCAGCTGCCCACAGGCATGCATGCAAGTGTGCGTTCCAGTAAGTACGTGTGACCAAGCATGCAGTTTGCTATTTTTGCAGTCAATAGTAGCAGTGAGTGGCTGGTTGTAACTAGAGGTGGAGTGGGGTGCCAGAACTCGACAGAGAGGAGATGATTTTTGAGTGTATGGACAACATCGACTTAAATCACTCTAGGCAGATAGAGGTTCAGGAGCAGGAACCCAAAAAATGAAATAGTCTTGTATATTAAATGTCAACTATAATGAAATAAATGTGTAAGTGATTAAAGAAGTATACTTTACTTTGTGCTCTATATGCTGATGATGATCATTCTGCCTAATACAAAGAGAACTAAGAAAACAAAAGAATTATCTTGGACACAATGTGATTATCACATGACAATTTATAATATTTCAGAACAAAGCTAATTAAAAATTTTTTTTTCAGTTTAACTTTTCCCAAACATATGTTGTTAAAGTTCTACTCCTTTCTTAATATTCAAGTCCTACTGCTCTGAATAATTTCAAGGAAGAGATATTTTGTATTGGAATAACACTGCCTACTTCTCGGTGAAAATTCTGAGTGAATATTAATCGTGAACAGGGATGGAGAGTTTGATTCCCAGATGCCCCATTATCTTCTGACTGCACCCAAATCTTGGTGCACCATAATGAACAAAGCACACTGAACAGATGTGGACGGCTCTGCTGCCGCTGCTGGACCTGCCACAGTCAGAAAGGAATCTCAGTATCTCATACTGGTAATTGATATGCTCTGAAACTTCTGTTGCTTCAATTCCTGTAAAGACAGTCACCTAAACAATTTAATTAGCTGTGATTTGATTATATTAACATGGTCTGGGAAGGGGAAGGTCTAGATTATTAAAAAATAGAGTCTCATTTTCCAAACACATTAAGAGCCTTTCCTCTCATAAAACAACGGTGCTGTTCTTCTAATAACATTATCTTCTGGGATTCTATTTTTAATTTATTGTCGGTTTGCTTTGTGGTTTCTAATATAGAAGAAATTCGTGGAAGTATAAAACACATTAAGACAAAACTTTGTGTACCTGTCACGCAGAATTAACAATAGCATGGTCACTTTTGTTTTGGACACTTAAAAATAGCATGAAACATTTCATGTAAAGATGAAGTCACTGAGTGATAAAGTGATAACACCTCATGCCCCATGACTCATTCTCCTTCTCCAGTTGTAACTACTACCAAAAAAGTAATACATAATAAGTCACTTTTTTAAAGTAAAGTTCTCTTAAATAACAATCGCCAGGGACAATATAATGCTCTGTGTATTTTTAAGTTTACAGAACTGGGAGAAAGTAGATACTGTCTTGCACTTTTATCACTTCAGGTTATGCTCTTGTGGTCTTTGCTCATATGCAGTGTATTCATTTTAACCGATACAATGTAACGCACAGTGTGAATATCATATATCCATTAAGAGAAATTTAAGTTTTTCCTGGTTTTCCCCCCCTTGCAAAAAAGTTAAAAAAATTAAACACTGAACTTCCTTGCATATGTCTCTTTGAGTTCATGTACATGTCCTAATTTGTATAAAAAATGTAAGACTCTGTGGGTGTGTGTTTATGAGAGAAAGAGCGAGAGAGAGGGGTGGGGGGATATGATTACTTACACATACTTCTGTATGTGTATTCAAACTACTTGTCATTTGTTTCCCCTTGACATTCTTTATCAGTTTTTGAAACTATGTTATCTGATACACACAAAATTAAAATTGTAGTATTTTCTCACGCATTTTTAGATAAGAATCTTAACATGCCTAACCATTCTATTAATATACATTTTCATCTTTTGCTTACTGTGTCATTAACTTTTTAATCTCTCTGTGAAACACAAAGTTAGTTAAATAGATTAAGCAACATAGTTGACCACATTATTTCAGCACTGAGGATGAGTATGTTCCAGATTGACACATGTCAAAACCAGGTTAGAATAACAAGTTTCTGCAGCAAAGAAATAAGATGTTTAAAATGTCATGAATTCATAAATTCATCCAATGCCATAAACCCATCACTCTGCTGTCTGCCCTGATATGTTCTGTAAAACCTTCATCTAAGATGCTATTGAACTTTATTTACTTTTTATATATGCCCTCCATCCTGTCATCCTCATGATTTTTAATGATCATCAACATTGTCAACATAAAAAGCCTACCAATAGGCACAATAACACTAAAAGATGCTATTGCTTCTTGAATACTTAACGCTATGAAAGCATTTTTGCAAATTATTATATTTTGGTACCACCACATTATGATAAGGTAGGAATTATTTCCTTTGTTTTACAGAAGAGGAAAATGAGACTTCAAGGGTGGTTATGGGTTGTCCCAAGTTACTCAGCCACTGAGCAACATGGTGACAATGAGCTGATGTATCTACAGCTCTGGACACAAGTTGTTACCTCCTCCCCAGAGTCTGTATAGCCACAGTGCCTAAGTCCAGGACATAACAACTATACACAAATATTTCTAACAAATAAATATCATGTTTTACAAGGAAAACAACTGACAAGTGGACCCCAAGCAGGAGTGGCCAGAAAACTCTCTGAATGGCCAGAAAAGATCAAGGAGAAATCTGTTCAAAAGGGGTGTCAACTCTGAAATATTCCAAGGCATCAGCAGCAAATATAATTGTCCATGGGGAAAAGCAACCCCAACTCAAGCCTTCTAGCAATTCCACAGATGTAGACCCAAATGAAAAGAAATTACAAAAAAAAAAAAAAAAGAAAAAATCATGCTTTACTGATTCAATGCAATTCCCATCAAAATTCCAATGTCACTTCTCATGGATCTAGAAAAAATAATCCTAAACTTCAGATGGAATCAAAAAACACCCTAAATAGCCAACGTAATCCAAAGCAAAAACAACAAATCTAGAGGCATCATATTACCTGACTTCAAATTACGCTATAAGTTTACAGTTACCAAACAGCTTGGGATTAGCATAAAAGCAGACACATGGACCAATGGAACAGAATAGAGAATCCAGAAATAAAACCATATAGCTGTGACCAACTGATTTTTGATAAAGCAGACAAAAACATACATTGGGGAAAGACGCCTATTCAATAAATGGTGCCGGGAAGACTGGATAGCCACATGCAGAAGAATGAAACTACATCCCTATCTCTCACCATGTACAAAAATTAAATCAAGATGGATTAAAGACTTTAATATAAGACTTGAAACTATAAAAAATTCTAGAAGAAAACAAAGGAAAACTCTTCTAGTCATTGCCCTAGGCAAAGAATTTATGAATAAGACCCCTAAAGCAAATAAAGCAACAAGAAAAATAAATAAATGGACCTGATTAAATTAAAAAACTTCTGATCAGCCAAGGAAACAATCATTAGAGCAAACAGACAACTTACAGAATGGGAGAAAATATTTGCAAACTATATATACAACAAAGGGCTAATATCCAGAATCTACAAAGAACCCAAATAAATCAGCGAAAAAAAAATCAAAATAATCCCATCAAAAAGTGGGCAAAAAACATGAACAGACTTCTCACAATGGTCAACAAACATACGAAAAAATGCTCAACATCACTAATTATCAGGGAAATACCAATTAAAACCACAATGAGATACCACCTTACCCCTGTCAGAATTGCATTATTAAAAACTCAAAAAACAATAGATGTTGGCATGGTTGTGATGAAAAGGGAACATTTATACACTGTTGGTGGGAATGCAAACTTACACAATCGCTATGAAGAACAGTATGGAAATTCCTCAAAGAACTAACCATTTGACCCAGCAATCCCACTACTGGGTATCCCCCCAAAGGAAAAGAAGTCATTTTATCAAAAAGATGCATGCTCTTTTTGCTTAAGATTTTTTTGGCTATCCAGGCTCTTTCCTGGTTCCAAATGAAACGTAGAATTATTTTTCTATATCTGTGAAGTATGACATTGGTAATTTGATGAGGATTGCATTGAATTTATAAATAATTTGGGGTAGTAAGGATAATTTAACAATGTTTATTGTACCTATCTATGAGCATGCTATGTTTTTCCATTTGCTTGTATCCTCTGTGATTTCTTTCCTCAGAGTTTTATAGTTCACCTTGTAGAGATCTTTCACCTCCTTGGTTAGGTATATTCTTAGATATTTTGTTTTATTCGTAGCTATTGTGAATGGTATTGATACTTTGATTTCACTGTCAGCTTGACAGTGTAGAAATTAGTATAGAAATGCTACCAATTTATATACATCGATTTTGTACACTGAGACTTTGCTGAATTTATTTATTAATTCCAGGAGACTCTTGGTAGAATCTATGGGGTTTTCTAGATACAAGATCACATCATCAGCAAAGAGTAATAGTTTGACCTCTTCTTTCCTGATTTGGATACTCTTAACATTCTGCTGTTGTCCGATTGCTCTGGCTAGGACTTCCAGCACTATGTTGAATAGAAATGCTGACAGTGGGGATCCTTGTCTTGTTCCAGTTCTTAGGGAGAATGCTTTCAACTTTTCCCTATTCAGTATGATGTTGGCTGTGGGTTTGCCATACATGGCTTTTATAATTTTGAGATATGTTTCTTCTATGCCTAGTTTGTTGAGGGTTTTTATCATGAAAGGGTTCAGGATTTTGTCAAATGGTTTTTCTGATTCTATTGAGATGATCATATCATCTTTGTTTTGCTTTTGTTTATGTGGTGAATCACATTTATTGATTTACATATGTTGAACCATGATGAAGCCCACTTTGTCTTGGTGGATTACTTTTTTGATATGTTGTTGAATTCAATTTGCTAGGATTTTATTGAGGATTTTGCATCTGTATTCATAATAGGTATTGGTCTGTTGTTTTCTTTTTTCTGTTGTGTCCTTTCCTGGCTTTGGTATCAAGGTGATACTGGCTTGGTAGAATGAGTTGGGGAGGATGCCTTCCTTCAATATTAAGGAATAATTTCTGTATTATGCATACCAGGTCGTCTTTGCAGTCTGATAGAATTCAGCAGTGAATCCATCTGGCCCACAGCTGTTTTTTTTTTGGGGGGGGGTAGGTTTTTCTATTACTGTTTTGATCTCACTGTTCGTTATTGATGTGTTCAGAAGTTCTGTTTCTTCCTGGTTGAGTCTTGAGAGGTTGTGTGTTTGCAGGAACTTGTACATTTCCTCTACATTCTCTAGTTTATGGATGTAGAGATTTACATAGTATTCAAGGACAATGTTTTGTATTTCAGTGGTACCAGTTGTAATGACACCATTTTCATTTCTGACTGAACATACTTGGGTCCTTTCTCGTCTGTTCTTGGTTAGTCTAGCAAGAGGACTGTTGATTTTATTTATCTTTTTAAAGAACCAACTTTTAGTTTTGTTAATCCTTTGCATTTTTTTGTTTTCCAATCCATGTAGTTCTGCCCTGGCTTTTGTTATTTCTTTTCTTCTGCTGGCTTTGGGTTTTATTTGTTCTTCTTTTTCCAGTTCCTTGAGATGTGGCATCACATTACCAGACTTCAAACTATACTACAAGGCTATAGTAACCAAAACAGCATAGTATTGGTACAAACATAGAGACACATACCAATGGAACAGAACAGAGAACCAAGATATATTAATAAAACCATCTACCTACAATCAACTGATATTTGACAAAGCAGACAACAGTGTACACTGGGGAAAAGAAGTTCCACTCAATAAATGGTGTGGGAAAACTGGATAGCCACATGCAGAAGAATGTAACAGAACCCCTACCTCTCACTACTCACAAAAATTAATTCAAGATGGATAAAAGACTTAGATCTAAGGAATGAAACCATAAGAACTCCAGAGGAAAATGTAGGTAAAATTCTTCTAGATATTGGCCTAGACAAAGAATTTATGAAAAAGACACCAAAGGTAATCATGGCAACAACAAAAATTAATAAATGGGATTTGATTAAACTAAAAAGGTTCTGCACAGCTAAGGAAACAATCAACAGAACAAACAGACAACCTACAGAATGGGAGAAAATATTCACAAGCTACACATCCAATAAAAGTCTAATAACCAGAATTTACAATGAACTCAAGCGAATCAGCAAGGAAAAAAACAAACAACCCTATTAAAAAATCAACAAAAGACACGAATAGAAGAAGCTTCACAAAAGAAGAAAAACAAATGGCCAATAAACTATGAAAAAATGTTCAACATCACTAATCATCAGGGAAATGAAAATTAAAACCACAATGAGATATCACCTAACCCCAGTTAGAATGGCATTTATCAAAAAGTCCAAAAACAATAGATGCTGGCGTGCATGCACAGAAAAAGGAATGCTTGTACACTGTCAGTGGGACTGAAAATTAGTACAACCTCTATAGAAAACAGTATGGAGATTCCCCAAAGAACTAAAAGGCAACCTACCATGTGATCCAGCAATCCCATTACTGGGTATTTAACCAAAGGAAAAAAAGACTTTTCATCAAAAAAAACACCTGCACTCAAATGTTTATTGTAGTCCAATTTATAATTGTAAAGATGTGAAATCAATCCAAGTGCCCATCAATTCATGACTGGATTAATAAAATGTGGTATATGTATACCATGAGGTACTACTCAGCCATAAAAAGACAAATTAATACCTCTTGCAACAAGCTGGATGGAAACTGGAGACCATTCTCCTAAGTAAGTGTTTCAACAGTGGAAAAACAAACAGCACATGTATTCACTATTAAATTAGAACTAACCAATGAGCATATATGTGCACAGAAGGAAGTAAAACTCAGTGGAAATCAACTGGGGTGGGGGGAGGAGAAGAGGGGCAAAAACCTACCTACTGGGTACTATGAACACTATTTGTGTGATGGGCACACCTTTAGCTGGGACTCAAGGATTACAAAAATGATCCATGTAACCTAAAACATTTATACCTCCTTAATATTTTGAAATTTAAAAAAAAAACCTAGAAAAAAGAGACATTTACCCAAATGTTTATTGCAGCACAATTCACAATTGCAAAGATATGGAACCAACATAAGTACCCATCAACTGATGAGTGGATAAAGAAAATGTGATATATAATATGTATATATGAACACACCATGGTGCACTACTTGGCCATAAAAAGGAATGAAATAGTATCTTTTGCAGCAACTTGGATGGAACTGGAGACAATTATCTTAAGTGAAGTAACTCAGTAATGGAAAAACAAATACCACATGTTCTCACTTATAAGTGGGAGCTAAACGAAGGGTATGTATGGTCATAAAGAGCCATAATGGATATTAGAAACTAAGAAGGGGAGAGGAGTAAGGGATAAAAATCTACTTAAGAATACAGCGTACACTATTCTGGTGATGGGTACACTGAAACCCCTGACTCCAGCAAGGTACAATTCATCCACATAACAAAAAACATCTTTACTGCCTAAATTTTTTGAACTATATTTAATAAAATAAAATAAAATAAATAATAACTAAAATAAATGTAAATGAATAAAAAAAATCATAAGATGAATGATTTTAACCTGCTATGTGTGATAGTCACTAGAAACAAACAACAGAATATAACCCCAAAAGATATTAGGCATTAAAACTATCAGATCCAGAATATAAAATAAGTATTATTAAATGTCTAAACACCAATAGAGGCAATTAAAAACATGAGGAAAGAGCAAGATATCATAAAAATAATCAAGCAGAATTTTTAAAGAGTACGAATGTAAACTTTTAAAAATGAAAAAAGTATAATTAAAATTTTAAAAATCAATGGAATGTTTGTAGGCAGATTAAGATAAGTTGAAGAAAATATTAGTGATTTATAATATAGATGTGTAGAAATAACACAGAATGACAGCAGAGTAGCAAAGAAGTAGAAAAACTATTAATAGACAGAGATTTGAGATTTAAGCTATTGAATGAGAAAGCCCAAAATGTATTTAACTAGACTACAAAGAGATTTTTAAAAAGAGAATGCAGAAGATGCAATATTTAAAGACAAAATGTTGAGAATTTTCCAGGTTCATGAAAGATACAAATCTTCAGAATTACAAAGATCAACCAATCTCAAGCAGGATAACTAAAAAGAAAGCCACATCACATGCTAGTTAAACCGATAGTATCAAAGACAAAGAAGCAGCAATTTTGAGCTGAAAATGCACATCTTATGAAAAAATCATTAAAGATTCTTGTGCTAAGAACTAAAACTCAATTGAAGAAACAGAATAAACTAAAGGAAATGCCTCAAAGAAAACAGAAGGATGGCAATAATAAAGATAGTACAAAATAATGAAATAGAGGGCAAAGAAATAAGAGTACGAGACAGCTAAACACTGATTCTGTTACAAGACAGGTAAAATTTATAACCATCAGGAAAGGTTATTCAGCAAAAAAGAAAAAATAAGGCACACATAATCGACACTAGAAATAAACTGAGGAACATAACTATATTATGCCGAAAATTTCAAAATTTAAATTATTCATATTCCCTTAAAAACATTAAGACAAACCAAAAAAAAATGAACTCCTATGAAATCTGATACACGTTAAATGAAAAATGGTAAAATTATGTTTATGCACATTGTATGTGTATGTATGTGTGTGTATATTATTTTACAATAGAAAATTAGAAAACAAATATCACAATGTGACCAGATATTGCCACACTTTTTTGTTCCTTGGTTTGTGAGGCAATCAAAGCATAATTTCATGAACCCAGTATGGTAGCCACCAGTCACATATAGCTATTTAAGTTTAAATTAACTAAAACTACTAAAATTTAAAATTCCATTCTTTAGTCATAGTAGCCACCTTTCAGGGACTCTACAGCCACATGTAGTTAATGGAAGATATTTTGGTAAAGAGGTACCAGGTGAGATTCTGCCAAGGAGGAACTCAAAGAAGAGACAATTTAATGGGGATCCTGGGTAATAAGAGGGTCCTTCAGATGCCGGTAAACTTTTCTGTAAAGGACCAGACAGCAAATATTTTATGCTCTGTGCACTGAAGAGTCTCTCTCACAACTACTCAGCTGTGCTGCTGTAGTGCAAAACCAGCTATAGACTGCTTGTCTATGAATGGCCATGGTTGTGTTCCAATAAAACTTTATTCACAAAAACAGACAGAAGGCCAGATTTGGCCCACAGGCTGTAGTTTGTCAATCCCAGGTACAGAGGCAGGGGCCTATAATGAGAACAAATTGTTTCACCTTTCCTCACTATGCTTTTCTGCTAACAGGAGAAAATTACTGCATTACAATGGATTAATATTTTTATCCCCTCTTGGTTCCTTCTGGAACTCAACACATTCAATGAAATAAACGTCACATCAGGCCAATCTTTTAAAATTAAATAAAAGAAAAAAAATTTTTTGCACTCCCATGAAAGTAGTCAGGCCAAGTCTGAATTTGAGTAGGGCCAGCTGTGATTTTTATCATCTTTTCTCTCATGTTATGTCTCACTGAACTCCATTAAAGAACACACATGATCCCATGGATCAAAGTGTCTTGAATTATAAGCTACCTGGGGAATGTCACGTCCCTTTAATACAAAGTTGTTGTTTTTTTTTTTTTTCTTTTTTAATTTAAAAGGCATTTGTAAAAGGCTGAGCAGCTCTGATTAGACTCCGGCACTGAGGGCCCTGTTAGAACTGTGGCAGTCACCTTGTTAGGGAGACCCAGCTGACCTGCACTTTCGAGCCGCTCACCACAAGCCTCCTTGGATCTGTACATTCCCTCATTCCTCCAGTGAGGAATAAAAGCTCTGTTCCCTCGTGCCTGCCACAAAGAAGCTGTTTGGAAGTCCTTAACTCAAGAGTTCATGGCCTAAAGATTAAAAAAGCATGCCCGCTTTCCCAAAGCAGCCTTTAAGAGATTAATTTAGCAGAAACCATCATCCCCCTGGAGACAGAAACACTTAAGCTTATGTTGTCCTCCTGGATGCCTTTACAAATAGCAGGTGTTTCATGTCACTCAAGGAAAAATACAGTGTGCCGCTCAACAAATGTGACATATAATAGAAAACTAACACAAAGCAAACAAACACATTTATCGAGAAAAAGAAAATTCTGACTCTGGCTTTACTGAAAACCATCGTGACTTCCTTCTTCAGGGCTGGGTTTAGGATGAGGATTTTCCTCTGAAACAGAGATACCATCTTTAACATAACTCTACGTGCACCTTAACTCAGTTTAGATTTTCCAATTGTTCATTAAAAAATAAAATACTGTGTGCTGCTCAACAATGACAGGAAAACCAAGGAAAAACAACGACAATGTCTGGGTTGCTTTCTGCACAATGTTAGGAAACCGGCAGTACAATTGGTTGGTAATTGGGGTAATATTTAGTAACCTCTCCTATGAGCTTCACACAAAGTAGACACTCATTACATAATTGCTGGATCCACGAATAACTTCCAGTTGATATTAAAATATGACTGTGCCTCTGTTACTGAGGTCTTGTGTTAACTTATTGTACCTTCCAAAATGCCACATGCCGATATGTGTCACTTAATGGTGGGGATACGTTCTGAGGACTGACTGCGTTACTAGGTGATTTCATCACTGTGTGAACATCACAGAGTGTGCATACACAAAAACCTAGATGCTATAACCTACTACACACCTAGGCTATATAGAAGAGCTATTGCTTCTAGGATACAAACCTACACAGCATGTTCCTATACTGTAGACAACTGTAGCACTATGGTAAGTATTTGTGCTTCTAAACATATCTAAACATAGAAAAGGTACAGTAAAAATACTGCATGAAAGATAAAAAATGGTATACCTGTGTAGGCTGCTTACCACAAATGGAGCTTACAGGATTGCGCATTGCTCTGGGTGAGCCAGTGAGTGAGTCGTGAGTGGATGTGAAGGCCTAGGACATTACTGGGCACTACTGTAGACTGAAACACTGTACACTTAGGTGACACTAAATTTATAACAATATTTTTTCTTTCTTCAATAATAAGTTAACCTTAGCTTACTGTAACATTTTTACGTTATAAACTTTTAAATTTTTTTTTAACTTTTTGACTCTTTTGTAGAACACTTAGCTTAAAACACAAACATACTGTATAACTATACAAAAATATTTTCTTTCTTATATTCTTTTTCTTATAAGCTCTTTTCTATTTAAAAATTTATTTATTTATTTATATTTTTAGTTAAAATATTTTGTCACAAACTAAGACACACACAGACACATTAGCCTAGGCCTGCACAGGGTCAGGATCATCAATATTACTGTCTTCCTCATCCACATCTTTCCCCACTGGAAGGTTTTCAGGGCAATGGCATGCACAGAGCTGGCATCTCTTATGATAACAATGCCTTCCTCTGGAAGACTTCCCAAAGGACCTGCCTGAGGCTGTTTTGCAGTTAACATTTGTTTTAATAAGTAGAAGTACTTATTTATGTTTAGAATTGTGGATTCATTCTATATTAAAACTGCTATCATAATACACACACGTGTACACATGTGTAAAATATATATATTTTGCAAAGACTTTCTTCACTGCCACATAAAGTTGGTGTCTGATTGCTCTCAAAATCCAAGATTAATCAAGAATATCAAGAATTAGAAGTGTGCACATAGACTGCCACAGAAAGAACCTTCTTCCAAAATTTTAGAAACAGGCCTTAGAATGACATTTTAGATATTTTAAAAAATACATACACATTTACCTTGAATTTTTGTTTTTCAGGACAAGCTCAAAAAAAGCCCTCACGGGTAAATGTTCTCTAGGAAAGGAAAACAAGTTGCACAGTTTTGGGCCCTGGGTTACAGAGGACTTGCCCTTCTCTGTTCTTGACGGATTTAAATGAGGCGAGTCCCAGATTGGGAGGAGCCTCACGACGTTGCCACGGGGTTCACGGTCGGCACCCAGCATTTTACACGGCCCTGTCGCCAACTCACCAGCACACCACAAGGCCCCCACAGGGTATCTGCGAGTGGTGACCTTCTCTGATGCTTTCTCAAGCAGCCACCTTTCTGTGCCAAGAAGGGAATGGTCTTTCCCAGACTCGGTAAGGAGACAGCAGTGCTTCTGAATATGCACAGGGAGGTCAAGAGTCACAGTCAAAATAACCGTAACGTACGCCCTTCCGAGTTTTCAGTTCTTAAGCTTTGCCTGTCCCTACCTGTCCACGTGTATCACTCTGATCACCAGTTTAGCTGCTACTTTAAAAGACACCTAATTGGTGTTTTTCATCAGGCTTGTATTTGGGGAGATCCCCGTGCTACAGGCATTGGCACTGAGCCTTCAACTTCATGGCGCTTCCGAGTACAAGAGGAAGCAATTGCGTCACCAAAGGGTGACTCTCATAAAGACATTCTAAGTCCTATCACAGTTATTGCTATTGTTATTTTCACCCATGCTTAGAAATGTATATTCTTTAGGTAAGGGGCAGAGGCCGTCCTGTAGGGTGGAATGCCTGGTTTACATTAAACTTATTAAGCTTTTCTGACAGGCTACCTGTCCAGCATGACTAGATATTTGAGAAGCTAAGGAGGAAACTGACCACATGGCCCTTATTATTTTGTTTGGGAAATGATTTTTTTTTTTTTTAATTTCCCCATGGTAAAAAAAAAAGGAAAAAAAAAAAACCTGTCATGTTCAAATGCATACAGACATATATTATTCTGACAAGGTCTTTGCCTTCATTTAGTACATTTGAATGATAAAAGCCCTTATACCTACGAAGAATGCAAACCATACATCATCAGACCTCTGTGAATCCACTCCCTGGATTGGAAAGAAAGAGCAGACTTGCAGTGGGGTGACACCACAAACAACCCTGCAACACATTTTTTTTTGAATGATGAAAAAATACTTTTTTAGGGTGCATTCAACCTATGAGTTGTTTCTTCCAATTAAAAAGTCGTCTCTCTAATCTCAGACGCTTTTTCCCTTCCAAGGGAGCACAGAGAGAAAAAACTATCCCTTTGCAGCAGTAGGTAGCTGGAGTACACAATTTTGCACAAATGGATAGTTGTGCCTCTTTGAGGTCTGCACTGCACGAGCAAGACAATTGCATTGTTCTCTGTGTAAGCTGCGAGCAGACATGCACACCTGTGCTTCAGCTAACTCCTTAGAAAATCGTCTCCATTTTATTCTGTTCACCTAATACCTGTTTCACAGTGCCCTAAGTGGAAGGATAACTCCAGAAATTGTGAAGGAGAAATCCTATCCCAGGAAAACCAGCTGACAACTGCCAGGTAAAAAGAGCACTTCCACAGAGTTGCCCAACACACGTCATTGCTATTTGAAGGCGCGAATGTAAAATCGGCCTCTCATGACCCAAGGAGAGGGTATGTCCTCTCCACGTCCGCCAGCATGGTCACCATTTTAACTTTCCTTTTTCTGAATTTGCAGAAACCTGCCTTGCTACCAGATAAGTGCCTTTTATAAGTTTACACTATCAAACATACGACCTTATGGTATAGAAGAGACAGTCAATACAAATGAATTGTGGGTGAATTAAATATTTAAATGTATGTATTTCCAGTTTTTGAGTTTTTAAGACTATGACCAAATTAATGCAGTTTAAAGCCTCAACAGGAAAGAACTGTAACAGTTAATGAAGACTATTGGAAAAGGGGCAGAGACAGGTTCTCAAATGTTCTGGCTCCCATCAGTTGCGTGCTGGTGCTAAGTAGTAACCAGGAACAGCGTTCTAAGCTGTTTATGTACATTAACTCATTTCACAGAGATCGCGGCTACAGATCTTCCAGTCAGCATTTGGATCAATCTGATCAATATCCTTCTCTTCTCTCTGCACCACTTACCGAAGGCAGCATTCACCAAATGATGGCTTCATTTTCCCAGCTCCACATAATTTTGGAGCTGGAAGTAATTTTATAGATCATCTACTCTAGCTCCTTATTTTACAGATGAGAAACACTGAGGAACCCCAGAAGATAAACGAAATCCTAAATTTTATATTTCTTTAGTGATGAAGCAAAAACTCAAATGCATGTCTTTAGGTACCTGACTCTTTTTCTGATG
>RJWJ010027736.1:0-21969 GCA_004363605.1 Indri indri
AGCAGCAGCCTCACCTGAAATGCACAGCTTGGGTCCCACCCCAGACCTAATGAATCAGAATTTCGAGGGAGTGGTTGTATAGCAATCTGTGTTTTATTAAGCACTCAGGTGATTTTTAAGTGCTAAAAGAAGCATTGTATTAGCAGATGGACTTGAACAATGTATATAAACTGTTTTTTAAATCCACCTTGCTTCTCTGATCCTCTGTCTTTGCATACAAGAAAACACTAGACAGAGAGCTGGATACAGAAGTCAGCATTAGTAAAATATAAATGGAGAAAATGAATTCTTTTCCACACCTCCATACATAGAAGTATTTATGCATTTATGCATAACTGTCAACTGGAATTATGCTTGATGTGGAAAAATTAGATACATTCTTATTAAATCACAAACAAGATGTCAATGCAATCAATTGTTACTATTATTTACCATTGCCTTTCAGAGTTAGTCCATGCAATTAATCCCCAAATCAAAATACATATGATAAATACTTAAAAGGATGGTACAAAATTATCATTATTTATAAATATGATTGTCTTTCTAGAGAAATAAGCCTGCTTGAAAGAATCATGTGAAAACTGGGTGGAAACTTACCCCTGTAAATATGCCAGTTTTTCACAGTCTAATCTAACTAGTGACATTCAACTAAAACCTAAATTTTTAGAAAAAAATAAAATGATCCTAACATTCATCTATGAGCAAAAATAGCTATGAAAATTTTGAAAAAAAATTGGGATCTTGGTTTACCATATATTGTATGCACAAAGAAGAGAAGGAAATTAAAATATTGCAGTAGTCAAATCAGAATAGAAGGGCAAAAGAACAAAACAAAATGGAAAATACAGAATCAGACATATATAATAATTTAATATATGATAAAAGAAGCATTTCAAACTAGTGGGGAGTGAATAGCCTACTAATAAATGCGGTTTATACCTTGAAGCTATTTATGTGCTGTGACCCAGAAATATATGTATGAAGGGGTATCCCAAATATTTATACATATATTTTTAGTATATGACAATGGTAATATTTTATAGGGATAAATGGTATGATTTGCTGAATTCATAGGCTGTGATAATAGATTATATTATCTACTATGGAAAAAATAAAATTATATTCCTACCTCCTATCAAATCAAATAGTATATTCTAGAAAGACTAAAGCATTAAAATATTTAATGAATGGAAATGCAAATTAAAATTTTCCAGGCATAGTGGCTTGTGCCTGTAATCCAGTGACTTAGGGGGCTGAGGTGAGAGAATTGTTTGAGGCCAGGGGTTCAAGACCACCCTGAGCAACATAGCACCACCTCATCTCTAAAAATAAAAAATAAAAAAAAATTAGCCAAGCATGGAGGTGTGTGCCTATAGTCCCAGCTACTTGGGAGGCTGAGGAGGAAGGGTCACTTGAGGCCAGGTGTTTGAGGCTGCAGTGAGCTATGATTGTGCCACTGTAGCCTCAAACTCCTGGGTGAAAGAGTGAGACCCTGTCCCCCCCCCAAAAAAAAATTAAAATAAAGTACTGTCTTAAACTTATCAGATAGGAGAAAGTTTGATATTACACCTGATATCATACTATGTTGGTGAATGTGTAAGGGCAACAGACATGTTTAAATATTATTTGTGGCATATAAATCGTCCTCTAGAGGACTATTTGGCAATATCCATAAATATCTAAAATACTCATCTTCAACTCACTGTTTTCAGTCAATGTTCTCCAGAGAAACAGACCCAATAGGGTAATGTATAAAGAATTTATTTTAAGGAATTGATGCATATGATTGTGGGGGCTGGCAAGTCTAAAATATGTAGGACAAGCCAGCAGGCTGAAAACTCAGGCAGGACTTAATGCTGCAATCTTAAGGAAGAATTCCTCCTTTTCTGAAAACCTCAATGTTTGCTCTTGAGACCTTTAACTAACTGGATGAGACCCATCCACATTATCGAGGTTAATCTTTGTTTAAAGTCAACCATTTGTAGATATCAACCACATCTACAAAATACTTTCATAGCAACACCTAGATTAAAGTTTGATTAAATAACTTGATACTAAAGGCTACCCAGGTGATGCATGAAACTATCACATTCACCAATCTCATTTTTAACAATTTACACTAAAGATATACTTGCACGTGTAAAATTTTATACACACACATAGAAAATCATTTGCAGCATTTTTGGTAATAAATAACAAAAGCCTAGGAACAACCTAAATGTAGAGAAACAGAGGACTGGTTAAACACTTTATATATACTGAGACGAAATAATATCTGAAATGTTAGATTAAAAAAAGATGACATTTTGTGTGAAAATATATTTAAAAATAATCCATACTTGTATGTGCTTTAAAATGCATAGACTATCTCTGGAAGAATACAGAATAAGCTAGATGGTAAGATCATGGCTAGGACAGAGACTTACCTTTTACTTGTAGTCTTCAGCACTTCTTAAATTTTATCAATGACTATATTAACCATTCCCCAAATGAATTAATTAGAAAGTAGACTGGCTATACATCCCCACAATGGCTAAAATTAAAAAGACTTACAGTGCCAGATGCTGGCAAGGATGTGAGTAACCATACTTCTTATACACTCTTGGTGGGACTATAAAATTGTACAACAATCTTGGAAAAAGTCTTGACAATTTTTTATAAACCAAACGTATATTTACCCAATAGCCTAATAATTTCACTCCTGGGTGTTTACCTAAGAGAAATAAAAGCGTATGTCCACCAAAATAAAAGACAATTACACAAGAATGTTCATAACAGTTTTATTTGTAATGGCCCCAAACTGGAAATAGTCCAAGTGTTCATCAACGTAAGAATGGCGAAACTTACTGTGATGCATCCACACAATGGAATACTACTCAGTAAGAAAATGGAGGAAACTTCTCACAGGTGCAACAGGATGGATAAATTTCTAAAACATTATGCTAAGTGAAAGAAGTTTTAAACAAAAGACTACATATGATATAATTCCATTTTCATAAAATTCTAGAACATGCAAAACTAATTTATGGTGGAAAAAATTAGAAAAGTGGTTGCCTTTGAAGGGTAAGGGTGAAATCGACTGAGAAGGGGGTGAAGGGCCTGCCTGGGTTTGATGGTAATGTTTTATGTCTTGATAGAGGTTTGGATTACACATTCAAAACTTATAGAATGGTACACCTAAGATTTGGGTATTTCACTGTAAATTTCATTTTAAAATCTTAAATATTGAACTCTAATTCATGATATGCATGCATAATTAATATTTTTCACTTAGTGCAGCAAAATTAGTGTTCGTTTTTAATATAAATATATAGTATTGGCTAGGTTTCAGTGAAATAGGCACTGTTATACAGTATTAATGGGAATGTTAATGTGTAAATATGTTTATTATGTCATTCATAATATCAATTAATTGGAATTGATTTTTTAAATTGACAATATTTTAAAGTTAATTATTATATATGTAAGATAGAATACTAAGAAAACATTTAAAAAATTATACGTTATCAATTACATGGGAAAATGTTCAAGAATGGTTTAAAATAAAAATTTTATTTAGAAAGAGAATACATCAAATTATCTAAAAATGTGTCTATATTTATAAAATGGACTGGAAATATATATACTAAAATTTTATTAGGAGTTATCTTACAGTAGCATATCATATACTATATCTTTATTCCTCTTCCTGCATTTTGGTATTATTCAAATTTTCTGTAATTAATGTTTATTTTGAATAGAAAAATAAAGTGTAAGAGTTATTCTTGAAAAGAGGTAATCAAAATTTTCAAAGCAGTTAGGATATTTAAATAAAGTTAACTGAGAGTAGTAGTTAGCTATGTAACAAACCACCCCAAAATTTACTCTTTAAAACAATAATCATTTATTCAATTTGTGATTCTATGGGTCAGTAATGTGGACTGGGCTGAGCTGACTGGTTCTTCTGGTCTCAGTTGGGCTAACTCATATGACTGATCAGCTGACAGGTTGACCAGGGATGGCTGGTTGTTGACTAGGTGTCTTGGCTCTCTTCTTACTATTTCTGATCTCTAGCAGGCTAGGCTAGGCTTGTGCGCATAGTCATCAGTAAGTTTACAGCAGGGCTAGTGGAGTGTGCAGGGACTCTAGAGTTTCAAGTTCAAAACCGGCACACATTGCTTTTGTAGCATTCTGTTAACCAAAGGAAGTCACAAGACTAACCCAGATCCCAGTAGCAGGAAAAGGGACTCTACCTGTTAATGGGAGGAGCTGAAAAGTCACATCATAAAGGGACTTGGATGCAGGCAGTAGAATAATTTGTAGCCATTTTTGCAAATCTATTAAGCCAAAACTAGTCCTTATAAATAGATAATATACAAAATGTTAAGGAAATGAATTGTATGCAAAGGTCTCTGCCTAGTGTAAAAATAAAATAAGTGATAAAATTATAAGTAATCAAGCAATTTATGCATAATTAATTATAAAGCTAACAATACAAACTTCTGTTATAGTAGTCATTTAACATGGCAGGGCACATCCACAACTTACTATTTACTTTTTAGATCTGAAAGCCTTAATCTTGCAAAGTTTAAGAGGTCTGATTCATTTTAGAAAAAAAGACATATAGGAAGCAAATATAAGAATTCAAAACCAAACAAAAACATCAAGTAGAGTCCAATTTGTTGTCAGTCTCTGCTATTTGTATTGAATTTATGCCAGTTTGCTTTTACCTAGTCATGAGGAATTTTAGTCATGAGAAAATTTAGCTGACCAAATGAGTTTACATGCACAATACATTTGCACACATGGGCGCACCCACACACCACATCCTTATACAAATTCTCTCCCTCCAAAGAGTGAATATACTCTATGCACCTTTTTAAACCCCAGCCAATTAAAAGTGCTAGCATAGCATTGACTATGTTAACACTAGCATTAGCATAGAAATGCTATAGAATCTCTATCCAGTACTTTTTCTCAAGAAAGTCCAGAAAACTGTGTGGATATACACATGTAGAAAAATACGTGCACATAGACTTAAACATGGTTAAAAATTCAGAATTCTTAATCTGGAGTGTACATTGGAGATCACATGTAATCTTAGTTTTATATAGATGAGATAACGGAGGTCTAGGAAATTAAGTGACTTAATAAATCTAATGCTGTTAATTTCTGAATCCAAGGAAGAATTTCATGAACAATAGGTAGTAGATACGGTGGATTGGTGCTTAACATCTACCCCATCTTCTGTACTGTAGAGGCTGGAAAACTAATAAATATACTTCCCAGACTCCCTTGCAGCTAGGGACATGATTTAAGATTAACCAATTTGTTTCTTCAACATAAATGGTATTATCTATGCTGAATTAATCCACAAGGCCAAGAGTGAGGCTTATTATGCAGGAATTCTAAAACATTTGTGGGATTGTGTGCAGCACAAATGATTGCTTGATTATCCATTTTTATTCACTATACTTTGCTTTGAACACCTTTGGGCTGGTCCTTAAAATCAGAGCCATTCCAATTTTTCAAAAGATAAAAAACAACCAGAAAAAAAAGAAAAAAAAAAAAAAACCTTACCATTGAGGATATTTAAGAGTGTGACTCCAGTTCTAATGGTAATTCTGAAAGAAAAGATTCAAAATACTTGGGGCAATACTTAAAATAACTACATAGCTCCCAATGTGACTTATTTGAAGGGAGCAATACTCTTAGATTTTGAAGTTTTTATTTAAAATTGGTTCCATTGCTGGATAATTACATCATTTATGCCATCTTAATCTGTCAATCAGGAATGTTAAAATCTTTCAACTACCCTCTCCCCCTCCAATAAGGTAGTTCTTTGAACAATAGAACAATGGAAAGAACATTATTGTTTCATTAATTAGACTCCTACTTATTAGCTGCAAAATATTGTTAAAGTTATTTCTCTTTTCTGGGGCTCAGTTTTCTTACCTGTTAAATTCAGATAATAAATTGTACTTGCCTGATTAACTAATAAAGTCTTTGGCATACAATAGTTTTTCAACAAATGTCGGCTCTCTTCTCCTATGTATATCTAATTAGGGCTTTATTGATAGACCCACAAGCAGCAATTAAAACAAAACTCTTGAGATTTCAAAAGTACTGGTTATGAAAGATTTGTGTTTCAAATTGGGAAGCATTTTCTCTTACCAACACCCATAAAAAGCAAAACCTTAAGTTTAACATAACAAATATGTAAAGATATATTGTCAGGGTTCATTTGCAAAGAATAACACATTTTAGCTAGTTAAAAAGGAAGGTATTTATTACAGGATATTAAAGGACTTTCAGACTCTGGGGGAGGGCTAACGGGACTGAGTCTGTCGTGAATAAAATGGACAATCAAGCAATCAGTTGTGCTGCACACAATCCCACAAATGTTTTAGAATTCCTGCATAATAAGCCTGACTGTTTGACCTCGTGGATTAATTCAGCATAGATAATAGCATTTATGTTGAAGAGACATATTAACATTGCCTTGATTTGTAGTTTGGACAGGCATACTTCCTTAGATCTTTGAGTTCTTGGAGTTTTTCATTCAAGATTTTGGAATCTTCTTTTCAGCTCATACTGGAAATATTAAGTTTCTATTGTCCTGAAAAACATTGCTTTGTCCAGTTTCTCTTGAAAGTTTAGAATAAATGTCAAGTCGTCTCTATTTCTGCTCATCACTCCAAATGCATGGCACAGTCTTCACAGAACCTTTGCTTTTGTTCAAATTTTCTTTCAAAATGAAACTGTTCCATGGCTCCTTAAACACAGGAAAAGATGCTCAGTATCCCTCCAATCGAGAGAAACAAAATTAAAGCTACAGTTACATTTTTTTCACCTACCAAATGGGCAAAAGTCAAGAAGTTTAATAATCATGGTATGCTGTAAAAGAAACTTTCATAAATCATTAGTAAGAGTGTAAATTAGAACAATCCCTACAGTAAGAAATTTGTCAATATCCTTCTAAATTAAAAAAATGCACATACCCTTTGATCCCGTAATCCTACTGGTAGGAATTTTCCCTTAGGTATACTTACACACAGGCAATATCATATGTGTACATATTCACTGCAACCTTGTGAGTAACAGCAAGAGTTCATCAATAGAGGTTTGGCTAAATAAATGGAGTATTAATTAGCTCTTAAAAAGAATAATTATGAAATTTTCTGTATCTTGTTTTGGGTGATGATTACACCTATGTATTCAATTGTTAAACTGTATCAAATTGGATCTGTGATGTTAGTAAATGTAAATTATGCTTCAGAAGAAGAAACATGGACAGTATAGAGTTAAGTTAAAAAACACAGGACTCCACGAAACCTTTTTCAAGACATCAGTTATGTGAAAACATCGGGCTATGGATCAGTATGTATAATATATTGCCATTAGTATAAAAATATGAACATAGTTGCATATGCATAGAGTATCTTTTGAAGGATGCAAGAACAGGGTAATAGTCCTTCCTTCTAGGAAAGAGAATCAGGTGGCTGGAAGATAAGGGTTGGAGGGAGATGTGATTTTCACTCTATACCCTTTCTACCTTTATTTTTTTTATTACTTGAACATATAAAATCCATTTAAAAGGAAAATAATTTTTCAAAGTGAAACTCTTTCTTAGTGTAAAGACAGTGGCTGATCTATTTTAACAGCCCTGCCACAGGAACACAAAATAGTAAGCCTGCTACAATTGTCAACATGCAAATAACATGCACTTTAATGACTTGAAAACATCACAGAAAAATAATATATTTTTTTAAAATTTTCTTTTATGTTTTTATGTAATTTTTAAAAATTTAAACTAATAAATATGAAAACATATTATCTATTGAAATATGTTTCAAAGATCTACCATATTACCTGGCCTTTTCTATTTTCTTGTATTTGAGGAAGAATTGATTTAAGGATTATTCACTAATTGACTGAATTAACTGTTCTGTTTAGTTAACGAACCGTGAAATACTGTCATATAGCTTTTACTTGATTTGAGGAGTAAAATAATACCTTATTTATATTGATTATTCAAATAACTGTAACTTTAGCATTTTTAAAAAACAGATTAACAGTGACCATGGTTCATGGAATATTGTTAAGGGTACATAAATATAGTTTTGGAACTAACTTTTATAATATTTGGATGGAGAAATAGTGACACATATGAAATATTTGTCTCTAAACTCAAAATAGCCAAAACAAAATTTTTTTGTTGTTGCTTTAAGAAGGAATACTCCACTGGGCATGATGGCGCAAACCTATAATCCTAGCGCTTTGGGAGGCCGAGGTAGGAGGATCACTTGAGCCCAGGAGTTCAAGATCAGCCTGGGCAACATAGCCAGACCCCATCTCTACAAAAAATAGGTGTGTTGGCATGTGCCTGTAGTCCCAGCTACTCAGGACGCTGATGCAGGACGATGCCTTGAGCCCAGGAGTTTGAGGTTGCACAAGATCCTGGCTATCTACAGCCTTATATAATGTGCTTTAAATGGTATTGAACTGCATGGCACATCAGTAGTCATTTCAATAATTTAATTAAATTAATAAAATTTGGTTTAAAATATTTAATGTAAAATAGCAAATACGTATGCCTTTATGAAGAGGTAGAGAAATGTAGTGCAGTTTAAGTTTAAGGCTTTGGAGTTAAGCAGATTTGAATCCTGGTACTGCTATAGATAAACCAAGATTAGGGTTCTGTTAAATGACTTAACCATTGTGAAATTGAGTTTCTCCATTCTCCATCTATTAAAAATGCACATAACGTAATCTACATCATCAAGTGTAGGGGAGGATCAAGTGAGACAATGTATCTAAACTGCTTAGCGCAATGTCTCCAGTCTACGGTTTGTAGCTATTGTTATTACATTGTAAGCGGAAATTCTTTGAATTATAGAGGTTCCTGAAAATCATTCTAGAGCAATGTTAGGATCCAATGTTATCTTTGTTAATGAGGATTAAAATTTCATTCAGAATGAAATAATTGTCTTTTTAAAATTTTTTTTATTTTTTTTATTTCAGCATATTATGGGGGTACAAATGTTTAGGTTACATATAGTGCCTTTGCCCCATCCAAGTCAGAGCTTCAAGCGTGTCCATCCCCCAGACGGTATGTACTGCACCCATTAGGTGTGAATATACCCACCCCCTTCTCCCCACCACCTGCCCAACACCTGATGAATGTTACTACCATATGTGCACATAAGTGTTGCTCGGTTAAGTCAGTTAATACTACCATTTGATCCAGCAATCCCATTACTGGGCATCTACCCAAAGGAACAAAAGAAATCATGTCTTTTGGAGCAATGTGGATGGAACTCAAGGACATTATCTTAAGTGAAAGAAGTCAGACACAGAAAGACAAATGCTGCATGTTCTCACTTATCAATGGGAGCTAAATAACGTGTACACATGGACACAGAGTGTGGAGTGATCGTGAAGACTGGGAAGGGCGAGGGAATGTGGGGATGAGAAATTATATAACGGGTACAATGTATGTTATTGGGTGATGAACACCCTGAAAGCCCTGCCTACACTGCTTTGCAGTCTATGCATGTAACAAAATTACGCTTGTACATCATACATTTATATAAATAAAATAAAAAAATAAAATAAGATTTCATTAATTCACTCGGTGATTTGTTCACATGTGGATTTCTCAAAGAGAAAGTCACGTTGATGTCACCTTTACATTATCAAAGAAAAAATATCTTTATATGAAGGGAAAACCTTATTTTTGGTGGATAAAGCTGATTGATTTAAGGTAAGAACATTCTCTCAAAATGTATCATTTTTAGAATTCTTCATAGATTGATCCTGCCTGAAGCCTAAATTGTTTGCACTGGCTCTTCCAACCCGGTCTGCACTTTTCTCCCAGCTTCAGGGGGCTCTTCACCAAGCCCAGGCCATCAGAGAACAGTTAAAATAGGAACCTGTGGTGCAATAAATAGAATATTCTAATTTTGGAGTCTTCAAGGCAAAACAGTAATCTTATGCACATCACAAATTTCCTTATCCCTAGGGAACAAATTATTTGTTTACACATCTGTTCGCTCCATTAAGTTCATGCGAGAGTAGGAATTTTGTCATATTCATTTTTCCCTTGTTGCACAGTCCCACGCAGAAAGCTCACACATGGTAGGTGGTAGGTGAACAGTTTATTTCTTTAAAATAATGCACTAAATATTATTTCATCCTAGCCATTTTGATGAAGATATTTTAAAAATTAGCTTTCATTAGTGTTCACTCGTGGTGTTGTACATTCTGTGGGTTTGGACAAACGTAGCCACCATTATAGTATCCCACACAGGATTTTCACTTTGGATGATAATGATGTGATGTAGTTGTAACAAATGTACCACTCTGGTTGGGGGTATTGGTAATGGGGGAGGCTATGCATGTGTGGGGGCAAGGGGTATACAGTATACCTTCCTCTCAATTTTGTTAACATGAAGATTGTTAACAATCTGCACAGGTGATTTTGATGCCCATCCAGGCTGAAGACCATCTGGATCACCTGTATCTTACTCTGGGGATAACCAAAGGGCTGTTCTCATTGGGCTGATCTGAGCACGGGCTCTACATTAAAGCATGCCATGCAAAGGCTGCAAATGGTGCTCCACTGACCTGATGTGGCATATAAATGTTTTGTTTGTCCTGCAAAGTATTATTGGTTTTTAATTGTGAAATATTTCAAACTTACGAAACAGTAGAGAAAACAATGTGATAAAAACTCATGCACCCACCATCTAGTCTAACAAATCTTATCATTTCACTATATTTATTACAGAATTTTATTAAAGTACTAAAACAGGCTGGGCACAGTGGCTCATGCCTGTAATTCTAGCACTCTGGGAGGCCAAGGTGGAAGAATCGCTTGAACTCAGGAGTTCAAGACCAGCCTGAGCAAGAGCGAGACCCTGTCTCTCCAAAAAATAGAAAAAATTAGCTGGGTGTGGTGGCACATGCCTGTAGTCCCAGCTACTTGGGAGGCCAAGGCAGGAGGACTGCTTGAGCCCAGGAGTTTGAGGTTGCAGTGAAGTATGATGATGCTACTGTACTCTACCCAGGGTGACAGAGCAAGACTCAGTCTCAAAAATAAATAAATAAAAATAAAGTAATAAAACATTACAGATGCAATAGAATCCCTTTGGGTACTTTTCCTCTTTCTTCCTCTCTCTGGGGGTAACAACTGGGTTTGAAGTTTATCATTCCAATCCATATTTCACTAAATATGTATTTATTCAAACACTGTATTTAGTGCTGTTTTCTTGTTTTTAAACTTTAAGTATATGGTATCTGATTCCTTACAGTAGTTTATAAAATTGGGCCAATATTTAAAAACTGAGACATTTCACATAAAATCAGATTCGTTGGCTTCTCTTGAAACAACGGGAAGATCTGGCAACACCGGGCTCGCTTTCTGGCATGACAACGTGCCGTGCTGGGCCAGAGCTCTTTGGTGCGACATGGTCCCCCTACTCACACTGTGTAGACATATGCCCATGCACCTGGACCGGGTCTTCTCTGATACGGATCTGGCCCCCGATCCTGAACTTCCTTCCGTTATAATTCTTTTCTCTCCTCAAGGCCATTTCTACTGTCCTTTTCAAAGTGCTCAATGTCAAAGGTGTCTGCCTTGGTGTATGGCGTACCTCTTGCTGCCTCTCCTGCTCTCTCCTCTCATTTCTCTGGTTTTCATTTTTATTTTCTTGCCAGGCCCTGCCATTTCTCTTGGGATTCTGGACTTTGGTACCAGAAAGGCATTTTTGTTTTAAAGACTTTGCCAGCCAGTTGTAAAATAAGTCATTGATTTTGAGCGGCAAACTTGACCAATCACATTACATCTCTGTGACCTCTGGTTTTGACGATTCCCCCTTATTTAAATGTTGTTCACATGTTTTGGCAAATTTGAGGGGCAGCTGGAGCTCTGGAAGTCCAGACACTGAATAAAGTGTTTTGCTAGGTTATATAATTCTAAAGGGCTAAGATAGTTTTGTCTTTTATTGTCCCACGGAAGTTGGCAAAGTGCCATTGACTACATAGCTCTTAAGAATGTATTTATGGAATGAAAGAATATTAATAAGTTAAACTGTGTGCTATTTTATACCTCCCTTTGTACAAGCCAGGTCAATCCCTGGCCCTCCTTTGTTGCTCAGAATGCATGTAACCCAAGATGCCTCTCCTGATAAAGACCAAGCCTGGCAGGGGAGGCTGGAGAGACACAGGTAGAGGAGTGTTTAGCGTTTGTGTGTGGTTTTGGTGGGAGGATTTTTGAATAGAGAAGTGAAAGGCTTTGTGACATCCTTAGTATTTGGAAGAATTTGAAGGTGAGAGGGATGAACAAAGTATTTTCAGAAAGTGCTGTTTCATGTGTAATGGATGGATTCCTGTTTGGGGCTCTTCAATAGAATCAATTTGCTTTAAATTATATTTTTATATCATTCTGCCTGGGATAAGACTATCAGGTTTTAGACTGATAATAGCATAAAAGAAATATGAATGTCACACAGATGACTATAATGCTTCTGGTGTTTTAGCCAAGGGCAACCTTTGCTAAATACAGAAGTCTTCCTCCAATGGGTAGAGATAGTAGGGTTCCTAGTGAATACTCTTTGTCAGAACCCAAATCATGGTCAAAAACTGCTGAGATTAATGAAAAGGCATTAACTGTCTATAGAGAAATTTTGTGTGTATTATTAAATGCAATAGAAAGTCAATTTTAAGAGCTGGTTGGGAAATAAATGAAAACACACGTCTGAAAGTTATAATTCATATAAATTTAATCCCTCAAATCACATGTGATGAATTTCAAAGGCAGTCTTTGCAATAATTTAGCTGAAAATAAAGCCTCTTTCCATTTATTGTTGGCAAATAGGCAGTAATGACACCTTAACACTAAATCGTGTTAAGCCTAATAAAATTGAATCACACCAGCTGTGGACTTTGGATAACAGCATCAGCTGTGTCAAAGGAAAGCCCATGCCACCTCTACCATTATGTTAAGTGTAAGATGGCTTAGTCTTCAAAGTTGTGAAGGTTCACATACTCTTAAATGCATTTTTCAGATGGACATTTGACATCTCTGCTGAGAATTTATTCGGGTATTTACTATGTTTGCATTTTTTTTTCACTTAAAATAATATTAAAAACAAGTCTTAGTGGAAAGTCCAGGGCTTTGGTAGAGTGTCAGTTCCAAAGCAGTGGCTAATTTTCATTAGTGCTTGTTGTTAAAGCCAGGCCAAAAAAAATGTAGTTGGCTAAAGGACAAATTCTGTAATTTGACTGTATTAATTTCTTAGGGTTTTTGAAAGTTGTCAGAGATCAAATGGAGTCACTTGTACTAAAAACCCTGACAAATAGAGCTGGGGAGGGTCATGAAGGGAGGGTTCTCATACACGAATGCCTGACAACAAGAATTATCACAAAAGACTGCAAAAAACAACCTTGCACAAAGGCTGTTGCCACGTCTCTCTCACATACACACAAAATGCTTCTGTGAGGACATCTGCCCAGCAACTGCCTGTACAACCACGGACTGGTGCCACCCTTGTTATTGATCCTTGTGGGCAAGGATAATTATCAGAAAACAATTGTGTAATCCTCCTCATTTTCCCTTTAAAAAGTTTTGTCTTCCTTTGCCTCTCTGAATAAGCACATAGTTTACTATGGTAAATGAATTCCCAAATAAACATCATTTTCTTTTGGAGAGTCTCCCTGTCTGTTAGGTTGACAAGCTGCTGTAACCAACTGTTACATCCTGAGTGGCTTAAAAAGACAGAAATTTATTCTTTCACAGCCTTGAGGCTTGAAGTCCTAAATCAACCTGTTGGCAGAGTTGATTCCTACTGGTGGCTGTGAGGGAGAATCTGGTCCTTGCTTCTTTCCTGGCTTCTGGTGATGGTCTGCAACTTTGGGCAATGTTGACTTATAGACACGTCACTCCAATCTCTGCCTCCATCATCGCATGGCAATCTCCCTGTTTGTGCCGGTGTGTCTGTGTGTGTGTGTGTCTGTCTCTGTGTCCAAATTTCCTCTTATAAGGACGCCAGTCATTGTGTTAGGACCCAGCCTAATCCAGTATGAGCTCATCTTAACTTGATTGCCTCTACAAAGACTCTATTTCCAAATAAGGTCACATTCACAACTACCTGGGGTTAGGACTTCAACTCCTCTGGGGACACAATTCAACCTATAATGCCCACCTTCCCCTGAGACTGCTACCTGAGTCCCTCCCTGTCAGAAATTCTGGAGCCATCCACTGTACTACTGCAGTGTGCACTGTGGGTTAGGCATGTCATACACCAGCTCACTGAATTCTTAGAGTGACCCTACAATCCAGGCTGATTATTCCTATTTTAAGAACACAGAGGCTCAGACAGTTTAGGCCACAGCTAGTAAGTGCAGAGCAGGGATTTTAGTCCAGCTGTATCTGACGTAAGCCCATGCCCTTTCCACTATGCCTGACCATCGCCCTGATTCAAAATAATGTTTGATCTTTGTCTTGGGGAACAATCTTTTCAATCAAAGTCAAGCTCTTTCACAACTTTTCCCTCAAATAGACTTACTAAAAGAGTGGATAGGAGAGAACTGGAGATAACAAATACAGTAATAGATTGTCTTCAGGCCCAAGAACATCTGGCTATTTCCCACCATGCAACGATGGTGACTTATGTGTTAGATTACAGGTTAGCCGTGGGAAAAAGACCATCTGTCAATCAAGAGAACCCCCCATTCCTTCCATGGATGCATTTCTAAAACATTTCATAAATTGCATTCGTGTGCATCCATTTTATTAATGCACTGGGACAATTTGCCTTTTAAAGGAATGTCATCTGTCATCAAGTTCCATTTCTCTGCTCCTTAAATAATTTTTAAATCTACCTTCCTCATCATTATTCTTAATATCATGGCTTAAATCACATACACCTTTCTCTTAACTCGATTATTGCAATGGCTTCCAAGTAAGTCTCTCTGCCTCCAGGGTCCTCCCATATAATGTACCTTTGACATTACTGACTCATTCTGATGCTTAAAAGCATATTTTTATACACTGAAACAGTGTTATACTAACATTTAACAAATATTTACTGAGTGTACTCTGTGCTAGATGTTATTCTATGTACTAGGATACAGCAATAAACTAAAGGAACAAAAATTTCTGCCCTTATATCTTGCAAAGGGCATTATTGTGATTACTGTGTATCTTTGTCCTTGTATTCTGTTACAAACCTTGGCAGATAAGAATAATGATGGTGATAATGGTGGTGGTGGTTTCCATTTTACTGAACATCTACTATGTGCCAACCATTATCCTAAGCCCTTCACATACAAATTATGTCATAATAACCCACGTGGAAGATATCATTGTGTTAATTTTTGTGCACAAGAAAATCAAAACTCAGAAAGTTTAAGTAAGTCCAAAGGCAGAGATTTAAAAAAAATGTTGGAGGCAAGATTTTAATCCAGCACTTTCTTTCTTTAAGGTCTCGGCCTCTACACTATACATCCTCTCTTAGATGTTCAAGGGTTTAAGAATAAATAATTGAACTCTACAGAAGCTCTTTGTAAACCAAATAGCCATTGCAATAATCTGTTTATAAAATGAAAATTTTGTATACCTAGTTTACCTAAAGCAGTGGTTTGTTCTCCAGGGGACATATGGCAATGTCTAGATACTTTTTTTTTTTTTTTTTTTTTTTTGAGACAGGATCTGATTCTGTTGCCTGGGCTAGAGTGCAGTGGCCTCATCATGGCTCACTGCAACCTTGAACTCCTGGGCTCAAGTGATCCTCCTGCCTCAGCCTTCCCAGTAGCTGTAAGTACAGGCATGTGCCACCATGCCTGGCTAATTTTTCTATTTTTTGCAGAGTCGAGGTCTTGCTGTGTTGCCAGGGGCTTGTCTTGAACTACTGACCTCAAGTAATCCTCCCGCCTTGGCCTCTCGAAGTGCTAGGATTATAGTCATGAGCCACTGCACTGGGCCTTGGGATGCATTTTTGATAGTCTCGACTTCAAGAGTAGTGATTTTACTGGTATCTAGCGTGCAGAGGCCAGGGTGTCTGAGTCTGTTCTGGCCACTATGACAACATACTTTAGACTGGGCAGCTTATAAACAACAGAAATTTGTTCCTCACGGTTCTGGAGGCTGAAAAGTCCAAGATCAAGGTGCCAGCAAATTGGGTGTTTGGTGAAGGCTTATCTTCTGCTTCCCAGATAGTTCTGTGTCCTCACTTGGTGGATTGGGTGATCAAGCTCCTTCTGGCTTCTTTTATAAGGGCACTAATCCCACTCATGGGGGCACCTCCTAAAGGCTAAAGGCTCTTAACACTATTGCATTTGGGATTAGGTGTCAACATGTAAATTTTGAGGGGATGCAAACATTCAGACAGTAGCATAGTGGAACAGATTTCTACAACAAAGAGAACTATCTGGCACAAAATAATGCTGAGGGTGAGAAACTCTGACACATAATGAGAAAGTTGCCACTTTAAAAAAATTTAGACCCTATTTTTCCTTTCTACGTTTTAAAGTCATTGACCAAATGTATTCTTTATGCATGGAAATAAACCTTGTTTATCATTTAAAGACACCCCCTCCTTCACCATCTTTCAACTTAAATTTAGGAATGGATTTTCAGAGAAAATTGCATATCAGTTGAATACTTTTAAATACATATATTTTTAAGTACCACCTTACCCAATCATTTATAGAAATACTAACTTAAAAATCAAATCTAATGCTTTCATATATATATATATTTATATACACATATATATTTTTTTTTTTTGAGACAGGGTCTCACTCTGTCACCTGTGCTAGAGTAGAGTGGTGTGATCATAGTTCACAGCAACCTCAAACTCTCGGGTCAAGCGATCCTCCCACCTCAGCCTCCCAAGCAACTGGCACTACAGACATGCACCACCATACTTGGCTAATTTTTATTTTATTTTTTTGTAGAGACAGGGTCTGGGGATGTTGCCCAGGCTAGTCTGGAACTCCTGGGCTCAAGGGATCTCTTGACTTGGCCTCCCAAAATGCTAGGGTTACAGGCGTGAGCCACTGTGCCTGGCCACTTTTATATAATTAAAAACTGTTATTCATGTTCTGTTCTTCATATATAAAAAAGATGCCAAAGAGCACCGATGAGGACCTTCTTATTTAAACTGATTTATTGGTAGAAGCGATGGGTCTACACAGATTCAACCAATCCTGCAAGTTGTCATCCTGGTAGCCATTTGGAAAGTGGTAGGCTGGGGACAGATATCTGGTCTGTGACTATGGAAGAGCTGTTCTTTGTAGGAGACTAATCTGTGTTTGATTCAAATCTGTGATATTGGTCTTGACAGCATTATGTTTTCCTACTAAGTCCCAAGAACTCGCCTGGCCTTCATAATCCCACTTCATGGTTTGGAAGTCAAAATATAAATTCATACGACAAAATGGAAGTCGTATTCATTTCATCATTTTTTTTTCCCCTTAAAAAGAGTCCTTAAAAGTTCTTTGGAAGTGGGCTAGGAGCAGCACTTGAAGAGGTGAGCAGGCGTAGCTTGGTATAAAGAGCTCCCCTGTTCCTCAGAGGCCCAGAATTTGTTTACCAAGAACTCTGTTTCTTGACAGACATTAAAATCAATACAATTTTTTGAACACCTCTGCATAAAAGAACGTACACATAGAAAATGTACACTTAGTTCAGCACAGACTTCTGCTCAAAGACATGTGCACGGTGGTTGCTTTACCCCAACTGTTGCATCGTAAGAGATAAAGTGCACTCATCTTCAGTTGACATCGATGTTTTGATTAGACAACTAACTTTTCTCCTGATAAATTTCTGGGTTTCTTCTGAATTATCTTTTAAAAACTTTAAGGGGATCTTTGTACATAAACTCTGGAGACAAAGTCACGGCCTTTCTTAGAGTTTTTATTTCTTACTCATTATTCTTATTCATTTCTTCAGCAGTAGTTATGAAAACCAGACAAGATAATCTTCGGCCAGAGTGAGCATTGGTTCACGGCACCGTTTCAGCTCAAGACAAGAATAGTGTGAACACAGAGAACATTCAGTGTTGAATATGACACCTGTAATTAGGAAGACCTATGGTTTTACCAAGTAATTATAAGGATGAGGTTATTTTGGGGGTGTTGAAAAAACAGCAATTAATTAAAACTTTTCAACGCAGCTTATTTATGCCTCAGTCAATTCTTTGTACACCAAGTACGCTCTGTCAGAGAAACGCCTGGTGTCTAGGCTCAGTGCCCTAACGGGTTCAGGTGGCATGTTACTAAGGGTGTTGAATTTGAAGTAAACTATCTCAATATCTCCTTCATTTCTTATTCTAACTCCACAGCCCCTTACATCATCTCCTTGGGATCCAAGCGACTTGGAACAAATGACGAAAGTCTCCGAACAACCAGGGACCTAAGGAATCGGGTTTTATTTACTGAGAAAAAGTAGAAGGACCGCGATTAGATTAGGCAAGGTGGGAAAGGGGTATTGGCAGGAAAAGCTCCGGAAAGTTACAACTTGGGTTATTTTTTAACTGGCGTGGCGTCCTACAAACGGACGCCGTGTAGGTGTCTCTCTCGCTAACTTGTAAATGAACTTCAGGTTCTCTTCAGTTGTGGGAGACTTCTGAATCCGAGAACCCGGCGGCCGTTCAACGACCCCGCCCTCGGGGTCCCCAGGGGGCGTCTTCTGGAGAGCCCGATTGTCCGGGCGAAGGCGCAGGGAAGGCGGCCAGGGGGGAGGGCGAGGGCCGCGGCCCCGAGAGCACACACGAAGCGGCCTTGCTCCCCTTCGGGGGGCGCCTCCCCCGCCGCGAGCCGAGCGGTAGGGGGCTGCGGGGCGGCGGTTCCCCTCGCCGAGGCAAAGAAAAGCGCGCGCGAGGCTCGGGGCGCGCGGCGAGCGCGGCGGCCGCCGCCTCCTCCCCTCCCCGCCTCCGCCGGCGCTGCCTCCTCCCTCCGCCCGGCTCGGCCTCCCTCGCTCCCTCCCCTCGTGGCTGGCTTCGGCGGCGGCGGCGGCGGCGGCGGGCGGGGAGGGCGTGCGCCGGCCGAGAGGTGTCGGCGGCGAGGCAAGGGAAGTTTCAAGTGGAAGGTCGTCCGCCGCCGGCGCGTCCTCCTGCTCTCCTCCGGCAGCATCATGGCGGAGCCGAGCGGCTCGCCCGTGCACGTCCAGCTTCCCCAGCAGGCGGCCCCGGTGACAGCGGCGGCGGCGGCCCCGGCGGCTGCGACAGCAGCACCGGCCCCGGCGGCGCCCGCGGCTCCGGCCCCGGCCCCCGCCCCGGCCCCGGCCCCGGCAGCGCAGGCCGTCGGCTGGCCCATCTGCAGGGACGCGTACGAGCTGCAGGAGGTTATCGGTCAGTGCGGCGGGTGCGGTGGGGCCGGCCCAGGCCGGACGCCGAGGCCGGGCAGGAGGCGCGGCCGGGGGCGGGCGGGGGCTCGGGATGCTGGGCTCGCTTGCTTGCACGCCCGGGAGGTAGAGCGGCCGGTTTCGGGGCCTACCGGCTTCAACAATTTTTTTTTTTTTTAATTTATTTGTTCGTTCTCTGAGCGCTGGTGCTGCAGGAGGCGGCGCGGCGGATGTGACTCGCACTGCAGACCAGCCGCATGCTGCAAACTTTTATCTACCGGATCGCCGGGGTGGTGGAGCCGGGGACCCGGCAACGCAGCCGCATCTCCCTCCCCCCGCGTGCCGGGGCCGCAGCCCGTGGCCAGTGGCCACGCGGACAGGCAGCCGCGGGTGGGGTGGGGTTGTGGGGGGGCGCCGCCCAGGGCTTCCAGCGCCCCGGCGCCGCGCCCCGGGGCCGCGTCCTGGGGGACTCTGCGGGCTCAGCCGCGCCTCTGCTTCCCATCGTGATCCTCTCGCCGTGGTTAACCCGGCCATGGACAAGCTACGGAGGCCCAAGTTCTTTCCTGAGATCGGGGAGGATGCTGGCCTCCCTCCCTGACAGCCGCCACTTCACACTCGCTTTGCAGTCCGGCTCCCGCGCCGCTCGGCGCGCCCGGGTACCCGCCTCCCTCGGTGCCAGGGTGCGCCGCCTGCCGCCCAGCCCTGCCACCCGGGGAAAGCGGGCGCCCTGGCTTCCTGCCCTGCCTCGGGCCGATGCTTCCCTCTGGTCCAGGGCCGAGCTGCAAGAGTGAAACCCAAGGCTGTCTGTCGGTGATCTGCTCCCTGCCTTTCCATGCCTTCTAGTCGGCTCACTAATATCACCTTATCTTACATTTTTAAATACCTGGCAAATTCGCAAGGCAAGAAGCCGGGTTACTTTTCCTTGGGCCAAGCACGTGAAGGGCCAGGCCGCCAGCGATTTGTGTTGTCCCTTTGCGTAGAACCTTCCCTATTGGATCCTTCAGTTTGAGAGTCTTGTCACTTAGGGAGGCCTCCAGGTAAAGTGGGCCTTCAGCTTCTTAACCTTATTGGCTCTGGAATGGGATGTGGCCATTCCATAATCTTGATATTTAAGTACGGCGATGGAAAAAGAATTCAGAATTATCTTACATATTTTTCTTTCTTTCACTTTAAGAAATTCTTCTCCACTCCCCCCTTTAAAAACTTCAAACAGATATAAGAATGTTACTAGCTGTTTAAATGAACTTTAATCATCTGCTACTGTGTGAATGAAACATAGCATAGACCGAAATACATATAGATGACAAAATGATGGGCAGGTCAGTAACCTAGGATGTAAAAGCTTCAGATGACCTGTCATAGGCATCTGCAGGCAAAATTCTTTGAAAACCCAGGTCTTTCATAATTTTTGGCCAAAGACACTCAAGGGATGAGTCTTTATGTCATACTGCCTGGATTAAATAGCTTTAGGGGCTTTTCAAAACCTAGCGTATTTAATGAAAACCCCTTTAACCAGGCATATATGCCCCTTTACTCTCAACCCACAGGCCTCCTCCTATATTCTACTTGCCTTAATTGTACCCTGACCACTCTGCTGTCTTACAGCACATCTGGCCTTCCCTTGCTGGCTGCCTTTGCACAGGCTCTTCTCTCCTCTGAGTGCCCATCTTCGTGTAGTGAATCTCACTCAGCTTCCAAGGCCTGAGTGCCTAGTCCTGGAGAAGCCTTCTGCTTCTTCCAGGGCAAAGTATGGTGCCTTCTTCTGTCCCTCTTTTTACATACATCATAGTATGTAACCCCACAGTTGTTATTTGCTCAACAAAATCTGAAGATCTACTATGCCCCAATCATTGTGCTAGGTGCTAGCAGCATGCAAATTAATAAAAATGGTCCCTGCCCTTAAGGACTTCATGAGTTATTAGAAGACGTAGGGAACAGAATCTGTAGCATGTGATGAGTAAGTGCCGGGAGAGCCCAAAGGAGGGAGTGACTGCCAGGAGAGAGAAGGAACCAGGGTATTTCTTAGAAGAGGTCACATTTGAGCTGGATTTTGAAGTCTGAGTAAGAGTTTGTGAGGTGCTTAATTGTCCCCATTCCTGCCTTCCCTAACCAGCTGTGAACTCCGTCCGCCCGTGTCTTATTTATCCCTCTGTCCCCAGCATGAAGAGGTGGGCCATAAAGTTGAATAATATCTGTCAAGTAATTTTCCATAGGGTCCATAAGGTTGAGAGAATTTGCTTATAATTAGCTTATGTGCTTATGTGGTTAATTGTTAGGGTTAAAATGCAAGCTTTGCCTTTTGAAAATAATATGACCACTTTTGCGAACTAATAAATAAAATCTCAGTTTAAGTTAAGTGGGATTAATTTCAGGGTTTCTTTCTGTTTGCAGTAACAGTATTGTTAATTATGGTTGGTCAATTTAGTGTAAATAAAGAAATTTACCTGAGGAATTTGAGAAAACACCTGCTTATCCTACCCTGATTTTTGCACGTCCCCCTATGGGAAGGGCTTTTCTATGTTTTCAATTTATCTCATATTTTACCAACTAAAAGAGATAGCCTGTGTGCAGGCCCTGTTATTGAAAAATCAAATTGCTGGAATAGTTTTTTGGAAGGGCTAAATGTTTATAGGGAATTA
>RJWJ010027737.1:0-21965 GCA_004363605.1 Indri indri
GAAAATATTACAGCTCCTATTTAGGTATTTCTAGCTATGAAGTAGTAATAAGTAAAATGTTATAAATGTTTACTCTGACTCAATATGGAGGCCTGTAGTAGGTCACAGTGGCCTTGGTGCTCTGAGAGATTTTGGAAAAGGAAGTTCCACAATGAGGAGAGGGCATGGCAGAAGCCTCACTCTTGTTTGCACACTGTACGGTGCAATGTTTTCTACTTCATCCACATCCAGTTAGGTGGATTTATTGATTATGCTCTCTTACTCTAAATAAATTAATCCTCACAAAACAGGAGAGTATCATAAAAGTTTTCCTGAAAAGGAACTCTAGACTGAAGATAATTTAATACTATTGTTGCAAGTACAAGCAAGCGACAAGAAAAGAACAAAGCTGATAAATCAGCTGTTGTATATTGAGTTCATTTTTCAGTCTCGTGAAATAAAGACAATTAGATATTAGCCAAAAATTTAGAAGTTCTCAAAAAGATTAAAATAAGATTTTACATATAATATTCCTTTTTTTTTTTTTTTTTAGATTTTTCTGTAGCATGTGATGCTGTTTGTTCTTTTACATTTTATGTTTTAAAATGCAGGAAAATGGTCTTATTTAGTGTGGAAAAGTAAAGCAGGTGTGAATATCCACGTTCACTTCCAACCAACTGACAATTTGGATTATGAATGCCATTTCTACATTACTAGCAGAATGATCACGTGTGTTTGTCATTTTTTTGTCCTGATTATACATATAATATTTTTAACAATAAGCCTCACTATTTGTGTGTAATTTGTGCTTTATTTAGTATGGACTGTTTATGGTAAAGCATGTATATAATTCATAAATGCATAGTTTTCATGGATGGAGTACATGGTGTGCATAGGATACAGAAACACAATTTTATGAGTTGGCCATTATATTTTCCTGCTATGGAAGATTAGTCAACAACCGTTAAACAGAACCACACAACCAGCAATAACTTTGAAATATAGTTAATAACAAATGTATTCATGATCTTTTGCCATTTTTCTTATTTCTAATACATAGAATCAATATGAATATCACACATTAAGATTTGTGTTTGTTTATTTCTGGTGTGTGCAAAAGAAATAAAACAGTATTCCCAAACAAGCAAACAAAAAAAGTTATCCTTACTAATCATTTAGGATTTAGTTTAGACATTACAGGCATACATCAGAGATATTATGGGTTCAGTTCCAGCCTCTGCAAAAAAGCAAGTGTCGCAATAAAGTGAGTCACACAAATTTTAGGGTTTCCCTGTGCATATGAAAGTTATATTTATACCATGCTGTAGTCTATTAAGTGAGGAATAGCATTATGTCTAAAAAACCTATGTACATACTTTAATTTAAAAATACCTTATTGCTAAAAATTACTGACAACCATCTGAGACTTCAGCAAGTTGTAATCTTTTTGTTAGTGGAGGGTCTTGCCTCATTGTTGGTAGTTGCTGACTGATCAGGGTGGTGGTTGCTAAAGGTTGAGGTGGCTATGGCAGTTTCATAAAATAAGACAATGAGGCTTGCTGGATCAATTGACTCTTCTTTTCATAAAAGATTTCTCTGTTGCATGTGATGCTGTTTGATAGAATTTTACCTATAGTGGAACTTCTTTCAAACTTGGAATCAATTCTCTAAAACCCTGCTGCTGCTTTATCAAATAAGTTCATGTAATATTCTAAAACCTTTGTTGTCATTTCAACAATGTTCACAGCATCTTCACCAGGAGTAGTTTCCATCTCAAGAAATTACTTTCTTTGCTCATCCGTAAGGAGCCACTCTTCATCTGCTCAAGTTTGATCATGAGATTGCAGCAATTCAGTTCCATCTTCATACCCCACTTCTAATTCTAGTCCTCTTGCTGTTTCTACCACATCTGTAGTTAATTATTCCACTGAAGTTAATCCCTGCAAGTAATTTGTGAGGGTTGGAATCAACTTCTTCTCTAAACTCCTATTAATGTTGACATTTTGATCTCCTCCCATGAAGCATGAATGTTCTGATTGGCATCTAGAATGGCGAATTCTTTCTAGAAGAAATCACTATCTGTAATAGCTATAACCTAACAAAATGTAGCTTTTAAATAAGACTTGAAAATTGGAATCATTCTGTGATCCATGGGCTGCAGAATGAATGTTGTGTTAGCAGACATAAAAACATTCATCTCCTTATACATCTCAATCGGATGTCCTGAGTGACTAGGTGCATTGTCAATGAGCAGTAGCATTTTGAAAGGAATGTTGTTATCTGAGCAGTAGGTCTCAACAGTAGGTTTAAGATATTCAGTAAACCATTGCTATAAACAGATGTGCTGCCATCCAGGCTTTGTTGTTCCATTTATAGGGAATAGGCAGAGTAGATTTAGCATAATTCTTAAGGGCCCCAGGATTTTCGGGATAGTGATTGAGCATTCGCTTCAACTTAAAGTCACCAACTGTGTTAGCTTCTAACAAAAGAGTCATCTTGTCCTTTAAAACTTTGAAGCTAGTCATTGACTTCTCCTCCCTAGCTATGAAAGTCCTAGATGGCATCTTCTTCCAATAGAAAGCTGTTTCATCTACACTGAAAATAGGTTGTTTATTGTAGCCTCCTTCATCAATTATCTTAGCTAGATCTGGATAACGTGCTACAGCCTCTACATCAGCAATTGCTACTTCACCTTGCACGTTTATGTTAGGGAGACACCTTCTTTCTGTAAACCTCATGACCTTCTGCTAGCTTCCCACTTTTCTTCTGCAGCTTCCTCACCTCTCCCAGACTTCACAGAATTGAAGAGAGTTAGTCCCTCGCTCTGGGTTGGGCTTTGGCCTAAAGGAATGGTGTGGCTGCTTTGATCTTCTATCCAGCACTAAGACTTTCTCCATATCAGCAATAAGGCTATTTTGCTTTTTAATAATTTCTGTGTTCACTGGAGTAGCACTTTTGATTTCTTTCAAGAATTTTCCCTTTGCAGTTACAACATGGCTAAATACAAAAGGCCTAGCTTTTGGCCTATCTTAGCTTTCAACATGCCTTCCTCACTAAGCTTGATCATCTCTAGCTTTTGATTGAAAGTGAGAGATATGTTGCTCTTTAACTTGAACACTTGGAGGCCATTGTAGAGTTATTAATTAGCTTATTTTTAACATTGTTGTATCTCAGGGACCAGTGAGTGCAGAGGAGAGGAAGAGAGATGGGGGAATGGCTGTTGGTGGAACAGTCAGAACACACAACATTTATCAGTCAAGTTTTTCATCTTATATGAGTACAGTTCATAGTGCCCCATATAAGATGGCAAACTTTATTGATAAATGTCTGTGTTCTGACTGCTCCAGTGAGCAAACAAAAAATCAGTGCTTTTGTTGGTTCTCCTCTGAACTATGGTCTCCTCATATAATCAGGCAAACAATTTTAACTGATATAGCCTTTTTATTAAGACATTTTCTTGGAGAGGCCCAGATGGCGTTCTTCGTGGTGACACTATGGAACATTCACTGCTCTCCTCAAACCTGTGTCAGAAAACTCTCCACTCCTACTCACCCCACCTTCAGCATCACCCCAGAGACAAAGTGCTCCCCTGCACTCAGAGAAAACAGAAGTAATCAGGCAGAGAGTCCTCCGCTCTCTCTTCCCTATCTCTCTTCCTGACTTCCAGTCATTCCCCATTCTCTCTCTTTCTCAATTATCTTTGAAATCTCTCCCTCCCCTGACCCCCATCACAGCTAGGCCAGATGATCATAGTCTCTTGAATTTTGTAGCAGTTTGCTCACAGGACTCCAGGTTTCTCTCCTCGCTCTCTCCATTCTATTCTCCACATGGAAGCCAAAATGATCTTCCAAAACTACGAATCCAATAACGTCGCACCTTTGCTGAAAACTGCCCAGTGGCTCACTAGCTGGACTTCCCAACTCGGCTCCCTTTGACTTCTCTAACACTGTCTCCTGCCACATCTCTCTGTTCTCGTCACACTGATTCAATTATTAAAATGTCCCACATTTCTTATTCTCTCCAGATATTTGCACATGCAATTCATTTGATATGCATTATGATTTAGCTTTTATTTGTATTATTAATATTTTTAAGTGTTGAGTCTTAAAGTTTTTATTTAAATATCACTTCTTCCTGGAAGTTTCCCAGACTCCCACTCCTCCCCTAAATATGGATTTGTTTCCCCTCTTATGCGCCCACACTGCATCTTGTATTTTCCCTGTCATAGCACATCATGGAGCTTAATGATTTTCTGTTTATTTGTCAGAATCCCAGACTACACTGTACCAAGGCAGAGCCTCCTTCTGTCTTGCAAATGTCCATTAGTACCCTATAAAATGATCATTATATGGTAGATGCTTTATGAATATTTTCTTATGAATACTGAATATTGAATGATTTATATGACATTATTCTATAAACTTGAGCGATTTTCAATGTGTATGGTAACTAACCTAAATTAAATGGAGAGTTTGTCTTTTATCAGTGTAGATATCCAATCTTGATGATTCAACACATTGGGATCTTGCTTTGGCCCACCTGGATTATTTTGATAATTACTTAAAACAATTTTTTAATATAGATACCATCTGCAAATTGCAATCTTACCATCTTTTCCTAATTCATCACACTATATTGAGATTCAAGAAAGCCTGAGTTTCTGAAATTTTGATGAATGCAAATATGTCTAATTGTTTTTACCCATGAGCATCATGACGCTTTAAAAGTAGAACCTTTTCTACTTAGCTGTCAATAGCCATTCATTATTTTTCATCTGCAAAGCATGGTTTTCCATGCTAAGCTAATTATCACTTGCTCTCATTTCCATATAACTGAATATCACCCCTATTCCCTTGAGGTCACTTTGAATTCTGTTGTTACCATTCAAACCCTTCTTGTTGAAAACATGCTACGCATAACCATCAGATTAACCTTCTTACCATATTGTTATTATCAGTGTTCATATGACGTAAAAAAAGTTCAATGAATTTCATTCATTACTATGGAACTGGGTTTCAAAATTTAACGCAGGAAAAATTTTCCTTCCCAAACACTTGTAGAATCTCCATTATGTAAATTAGAAAAATTAATCACTGCATTGAAATAACAGATCTCATAGGATGGCCAAGCACCTCTGGCTACCAAAAATATATGTCGAAGCTCCAATCTCAAGATCAATAACAACAGAAGTCACCCAAAAAGTATTATTTTTGTATTTCACCTTCCCTTTAATATTTATTCATACAGGCATTTTTTTTCCCTCTCATGAATTAAACTTTAGGTAGGTCCATGTATTTGTAGCTGTCTTTCGAAAAAAAATTATGGTCATTTTAAGTTTCAAATATAGCTCTAATTCTGTAACTAAAGGTAGCTAGTACCATATAATAATCAAATTTTCAACCTGATTTAAATTTCTCCCCAGCTGGGACTTTCTATAGGTTGAAAGTTGAAGAAGGGGGTTTGCTGCTTTTTCTCTCTTTCTCAGGCTTTTGTTTCCACCCTTCCTCTCCAGTTTTACCTGGTTTTCCAGCTCTGTTAAAGCAGGGGAATGGGAGCAAGGATGCTCTTGCATTCTGGGTTTGGCGGATGTTTCTCTGGGAATTTACATTGGTTCTTGGAAGACTCTGCCATGTTTGGGGCCCTCAATATCTACTCCTGATTCAGGTGTAAGAACTCTTCTTTGACTTATAGACTTACAGTCTATCGTTTCTTTTAGCCATTGGAAATTTTGTGATTTGCTTGCAGTTTCTCTCAGCTGAAGTCCTGCCCCTTTCGGTACACTGAATATGACCCTAAGTTCTTTGTAGCTTCTCTCACCAAGAAGCAGAATCCAATTCCCTGTCCTGTGAATCTGGGTTGGTCTGGTGGCTTGCTTTGATACAATAGAATGTGCTAGAAATGACATTATGTGAACACTTCTGTCATCACATGAAGAAGCCTAAGATAAAGACAACTTGAATAAAGAGGAACAGCTCAGCTGTTCCAACTTTTCACACACTCCAGCTGAGGCTCCTGAAATGTAAGTGAGGACACCTTACACTGGCCCCATCCAAGCTGCCAGCTGGCTGAGTGGGCCCAGGTGAGACTGGCAGATGAGCTGCCCAGTTAATCACAGAACTGGAAGGAAATAAGAAACTGTTGTTTTAAGCTACAGTTTGGGGTGGTTTCACTGCAGTAGATCACTAATACACCCCACTAGGTGATTTCACTGGTTAGAACCTAGAAGAACCTCACGGCCATATGTGACCCATGAGAACTACTCATGCATCCTTGGTTCCAATAAACTTTGGGAATGCAGGCTGATCTTTGTGCATCTACTTCTCCTAATTGGTCTCTTCCTTCTCTTTAGAATTTTAAAGGTAGGAACTAGGCACCAGGCCTCCATATACTTCTAAGGAGTATATCAATCTCCTGAGAGTTCCCGTGGAAACTTCTCTCATTAGACTTTGAAACAGAAGCGGGAGACGTGGGGGAAATAGTTCCCAAAGAAATTCTTTTTAATTTTTTTCTTTCTCATGTAGATAAAAGACATAGTATTGCATATTTGGCTTCTCACTACTAGTCTATAATCTCTTATTTACAATTCTGAAATCTAGAAATCCCTTCCAAAAAATAGAATAGAATGTATGTATGTGTATATAATACAATATGTAATTTATATATATATATATATATATATAATTATTTGGCAGAGACACCTAAAAGGAGGAAAATTATAATCTTTACAATGTTTATTTACCCTACTTGGTGGGAATATACGTAAATTTTGTTGCGGAAATCTTGATATATAATATCTACTTAGGGTGTTATGTAATATATGGTAAACTTTCTAAAATTAAAAAAAATGAATTAGTAAATACATATTTCCTTAAAAATTTCAGAAAAAGAGGCTCCACAGAGGCTTTAATTTTTTTTCTTTAAATATCTGCATCCTTATTGAGTACCTCTTTTTGGTGTCTGATATCTGCTGTCTTATTTAATCAAAATTCCCACTTTAACAATTGTTACACATAAAGTTTTTCATCAAGTCAGTAGAATTGAATTTATATTTCTATTAGAAGAGTTCCATGTATAAGGCAGGATGCAAAAGAGACAATTTTATTAGACATTGTGAAGACATGACTTGTGTTCTCAAAGAAATTATCTTCTTAAGGCACCAATAAACTTCTTTGTATCTCCCTTACATCACGGCCTATTTTTCTCCTAGATTTTAAATAGAAATTGTCAATTGGATTAATCAGTCCTAATTCAAAATTGATCTAAGTCAATGGGCTCAACCTGTACTCAGTGGTCCTGCTTGAGGGGCCCAGCAGAGAAGTGGCGTTATTTGAAAAAGCAGTTGACACATGCAAGTCTCAGAATTCTCAAATGCATTTAATTTAGTGGCCTTCCCCTTTTAGTTTCCTTGAATAATAAAATTCATAATTTTCCTCGAGGAAAGAATTGACACTGCTAGTATGAAATACACAGATGTTTTGGAATTTTTATAAAACTTACTGAGTGTTCTTTTATTCTGACTTTTGGCATCAGGTAGACACAGCCAATATTCATTTCATGAACTTAATTTCTGTGCTTTATTCCACTATCTAAAGCTATCTACCCTAAGGAAAAGAAGTCATTTTATCAAAAGACACCTGCACTCAAATGTTTACTGGAGCAAAATTCACAATTGCAGAGATGTGGAATCAACCCAAGTGCCCATTAATTCATGAGTGGACTAACAAAATGTGGTATATGTATACCGTGGAGTACTACTCAGCCATAAAAAGGATGCATTAATGCCTTTTGCAGCAATTTGGAAGGAATGGAAGACCTTTATTCTAAGTGAAGCATCTCAAGAATGGAAAAAAAAAAACACCACACGTACTCTCAATAAATTGGAACTAACCAATGGGCACACAAATGCACAGAGGGAAGTAAAAGTCACTGGAAATCAAATGGGGCGGGGAGAGGGAAGGAGAGGAGGGGCAAAACCCCATCTAAAGGGTACAATGAACACTATTTGGGTGATGAGCACATATATAGCACTGACTCAAGCCATGTGTCAAAAACATCTATACCCCCTTAATATTCCATGCTTTACTTCTGTTGGAAACTCTTACTTGCTTGCACCTTGCAAAGATTTTACTTTAATGTTTTTCACATTTTTTTACAATTAAAAACATATTGGCTGTTCTCTCCATTAGACTGTGAATTGTTTTTGGGCAGTTCTTCAGATGTAATTTTCCTTGATGCCCATCACACTTAAAGGTGTTTGATATTTATTAAACATAAATAAATCTACATCCCGAGCTGTTCTAATTTAGCTCCATAGGCACAAAGAATCTTCAATTCACTTTCCATTCCCTACTTGGTCACACATCCTGCAATATCTTCAGCCTTATCTATTTACTTTATCTTTTATTTTTTAAATAAAGCTTTACAGTTTTCAGATTACTGTCACACATGTCGTCTCTTTTGACCCTCACTTCTAAGAGACAGAGAGATCAACAGAGAAGGAAAAGTGATGACTGCCTAAATAATTTCCATTAGATCATAGAACTATCAAATAAAAAGATGAAACTAGAAGTCAGTGCTTTTATTACCATTGTGTAACTTTTCAAAACATAATCTCCTATTGTCTTATGCACAAAAGATTCATGTTCCTTTACCTTTTTTATGCCACAGATTATAAAGTTGTTGACAAAGAAATGTGTTGTTGAAAAAGATTTTTATTTGGTTTGTGAATTTTTGTGCAAACATTTACAAACTATCAATACACTAGAATGTGTCCCTAAATATTTTCTATACATGACTACAAATGGAGATAAAATTTAAATTTAACACATAGCTAGGAAACATATAATTTCTTTGGAAAACAAGTATAATGGCCTGTGAGAATCCTTTATCGCAATCATTTAGGGGATTATGTTTAAAAGCTTTAGAAGACTCTCTCTAAAAATACTAAAACACACTGTAATTTTCAAGTATGCCACAAGATGGCGGCAAATTACTGTGTTTAGTTTTAAAAATTTGCTTTCCGTTTTCCTAAATCAAAAGATGAAACTCATTCCTGTTGTCTGAACATTGCTTCAGTGGACATAAGCTAGTGGGAGATTGCAAATACAGCTGTAGCATCTTTTCCTCTAGCCAGAATTTCCTCCTTCATTGACATTTGTACCAACAACTTCACAGTTCCCTATGGTCGAAACATTGGCAGCATTATTTTTCTCCTTCCTTTTTACCATCAATTTTTTTTCTTCTTCTTCTTGTTTGTTTTTAATGTCAAACAGATTAGACTCTTTCTCTCTTCTGCTCCTTTTATAAAAATTGCTTTTGACTGAGCTTTGATGATTACTTGGTTATTAGAGTAATTTCCTACTTGGCTTCTTGAATCCAAAATACATTAAAAATGCAAGTAGAGAAAGACCATTATTCAGCAGTTAAGAATTAAGGACGGCTGTAATTGTTTCACTGCCTTGATTCAACCCATTCAATCTCTTATATCAAGACCTTTCACCTTTTTGTTTTTCTCCAACTTTCTGTAGGCATTATTCTCAACTCATTCTATCTCAGTTAAGGTAAGTCTTATTGCCGTTGCTAGTATGCAGCTCATTTACTCTCATGACCCTCTTCACACACATCATTTTTAGTATCCACGCATATCCTCCACTTCTTATTTCCACTTTGTCACTTTTTTACAATGTTACTTAAAAATCGCCTTCTCTGGAAAGTATACCTTAACTCAGAGTACCTCCATGTCACCTTATTTTCTTGTTCCAAGCCTCCCTAGGACTGGTTTACTTGCAATATATATCTCTGTATTTATATAGATTTATATAATATTTGCATGTTCTTTTGAAAATGTTCTTTTTTTGCCTATCTTTTATTTCATTAGTGTGACCTCCAATTCCAGAAGGCACGAATCTATTACAGAATGAAGTTTAAGAATTCTACTGATTTGCACTTAACTTGTTCCCCAAATTATATCTATAGTGTACAATGTAAGTTACTCAATATTTATTTTGATTTATATGCATCTGAATATAATGCAATAAGTTTTTCATAACATGTCATCTATTAAAAATTCAATAGGATTTTTTATTATATGGCTTTTACTTTCTATGTATGAAGTCCTGAATATAATCCTGATATCAACTTTTGCCATAAAACCAAACTAATCATAGTTTTATAATGTGACCTGTAGATAAGGATTAGTACCTTAATATCATAGGGAGACATAGGAATTTGAAAGATTGCTTAATGAGTATACTAGAGAAAATCACATACAAGCTTTCCCCAAAAGATATCCTTTGTCTAGCCTCCATGACAGAACACAAGGAAAATTCTATAGTATCCCTCAGTTATTATTTCTATTGTGTCCCTCAACACTTTCTGGCTAGATGTTCTTTGTTTTCCTCAGGGCACATGCTTCAGCTTATGTAGTAGTGTGTTAGAATTTACATGAGACTAAATGTGGCTTTATCTTATTATAATAACATATTTGATCAAGTACCTTGACAACTGGGTCTGTTTTAGTTCTAGGGACATTATGATTCTTATAATGGATAGTTTTTCCTCTTTGCTTTTTCTCCTTTTGAAATTGCAAATTTGGTTAACCTCTAGTAATCATACAATGCTGCATGATGCTGTTTTAGCGTACTAATTTTATGCTTGGATTTATTATTTTTCTACACAATTTTTCCTGTCCTCTTTTGCTAATTTTTCTTAATTATTTATTTGTACGGTTTCCTCATATTTATATTTTCTAAGTAATTTCAACTCTTTTGTCTAATGAGATAAGACATGAATAAATGGCATTTTGACATCTAAGCATGACATGCTATGGCACTGAGGAAGAATGTCCAGGTCCCAGAGTCTAGGATGCATTATAGATAAAATGAGAGATATTAAGAATAGGTACCATCCATACTCTGCACGGAAACAGAAGTAATCCCCTGCATGGAGACCCCATTGGCAAATTAATATTCTCTTGGGAAATGTATTCATTTAGCAAAAAGAACTAGTATGAAATAATTTCATACTCCTACACTCTTTCCAAGCTACAACATGTAAATGAACACTTATCCTCAGACTTTTGTTTCTGGCAATATGGTTGACCAGATAGTCTCAAAACTTCCTGCTACAGAACATTTTAAAAATGTATACCTTGGTTTGAAAGAAAGTAAAGAACCATAAATGCTGAAAGTGAAGAAAGAGCTGAAAGCCAAAATAAAAAACTGTGGCTTTGGGCATTGCCAATCACAAGATCACTGGGTTTTGGTTCCTGCACTGAAACAGGAGGGAAGCACTTTGGATTAAACAGGGTGAGAACTGCATCAAGCTTCCTGAATAAAGCCAGTACCCTTAAAGCACTAAATTCTCTACAAAAGAATTGAGCACAAAAAAAAATACCCCATGGGAAAAGAAATCTTTATATGTTTGGAAATAACACATTTCTATATAACTCAAGGAAGAAATCATAATGGAAATTAGACAATATAACTGAAAAATAAAGAAAACACAATATATCAAAAGTTATGGGATATGGCTAAAACAATGCTTGGAACAGGATTTATTGCAAAGAGGCTGAAAAATATGAGCTCATTGTCCAACTTAAGAAGTTATAAGGAGAACAACAGAATAAATTCAAAGTAAATAGAAAGAAGCAAGACTGACAGAGAAGGCAGGAACAAACAAATTAATAACCAAGGTTACATAATCACACACAAAGCGGACATTTAACAAATATGGTCATCTTATTGACAGTAATTTTGAAAACTTGGGTAAAAGGCATGATTTATTAGGAAATATAACTTGCCAAAGTCTGACTTAGAAGTAGAAAACATAAAAACAATCTCTACTTAATAAATTGAAACAACATTTAAGACATCTACCACTAATCAAATTCCCCTCACCCCTCCCAAATACACATAACATCCAGGAAAACTGGTTTTATACCAAATATTCAAGAAACAGATGACTTACTTATTGCCACATACAGACTGTTCCAGAGACCGGAGTAAGCAAGAATATTGCCCAACTCTTTTAATACAACAGTTTAACCAAAGTCAGATAGCTGAAAGGAAAATGGGTGAAAGGAAAATTGCTGTATTAATTTTAGAGCAAAAAAATCTTAAACCAATTAATTAGTAACCCAAATCTACAATGTATAAAAAATGTGTCATGATCATGTGTGGTTTATCCCAGCAATTCAAGGATGATATACTACTGAAAAAACTTTTAATGAAATTCATCACATTAAAAAAATAATGAAGGCCGGACGTGGTGGCTCACTCCTATAATCCTAGCACTCTGGGAGGCCGAGGTGGGAGGATTGCTTGAGCTCAGGAGTTCGAGACCAGCCTGAGCAAGAGCAAGACCCCATCTCTACTAAAAATAGAAAGAAATTATCTGGACAACTAAAAATATACACAGAAAAAAAAAAAATAGCTGGGCATGGTGGCAGATGCCTGTAGTCCCAGCTACTCGGGAGGCTGAGGCAGAAGGATTGCTTGAGCCCAGGAGTTTGAGGTTGCTGTGAGCTAGGCTGACACCAGGGCACGCTAGCCCAGGCAACAGAGCAAGACTCTGTCTCAGAAAAATAAATAAATAAATAAATAAATAAAATAACGAAGAAAAATCACATGAGAATCTTAATAAATACAGAAATAAGTCAACAAAATTTAATGATCTTTTATGATAAAACTTCTTAGAAAAGTAGGAATAGAGTAAAACTTCCTTAATTTACCAAACCTCACACTAGTGGTAAAACATTAGCCAGAGTCCCTTTAAAAAGAATCATGAGTAAAGAATGTCCTATTTTGCATTGTACTGGCCAGCTCAGTAAGCCCAGAAATTGGAGTGAGAAAATGTAAGTATTGAAAAAGGAGAACCAATTTTTTCTATATTTGAGATTAATAGGTAACCCTAGAGAAATTATAACTAAATTATTAAAAATAATAAGAGGTTTCAACATATTTATTATATATAAGATCCAGCAAAAAAATTAAACAACATAATCTTTAAAAGACAGCATTTTACAATAGCAACTAAAATGTAAAACAGTAGGAATAAATCTAACAAAAGATGTGCAAGACTTTTATGGGGAAAATTATAAAATTTTATTGAAAGTCATTAAAGAAGAACTAAATAAATGGTGAGAAATAGTGTATGCAATAGAAAAAGCCAAAATACTAAAGATGTAAATTATCTCCAAATTTATGTGTAAATTCAAAGCAATATTCCAATAAAAATCTCACCAGTATTTTTTATAGAACTTGACAAGATGATTTTAGCATTCATATAGAGGAGCAAAAGGAAAAAAGCTGAGGCATGGAAATTATACAGTAGAACTGAAAAAGAAGAACTTGGGAAGATAGCCTGCCCATATATTAAGCCATTTTAAAGTAACAGTAATTAAGAAAAGGTATTATTAGTATGAGCATAGATTAATGGACCAATGGAAACAAATAGAAAGCCCTGTTGCAGATATAAAAATACGTACACGTACATACATATACATATTCCATATATACACACAAATAACACATGTGAACACACAACTACATATTTATACATTTGAGAGGAGGCCCTTAAAATCAATGGGGAAGGATGGAATTTTTATTATTACCCTAAGATTTTATTACTTATAAAAATAAGATTCTTATCTTTTATTATAAATAATAATGACAAAAATTCTCTGTTAGATAATGATCTAAATTAAAAAAAAACTTTATGGATTTGTGCAGAAAACAAGGAAAGATATCTCTTTATTCTGGAGTAATGAAGAATTTCTTAAAGAAGGCAAAAAACTCCAGAAAAGTCTAGGACATCAGTGACAAAATGGACTATGGTAAAATTAAGCGCACCTGTTTCATTTTAGCCACTCTTCCTTAAAACGCCTTGTGAAAAAGAGAAGAGTCACATGAACAGAGTAGATAAAGATATTTGTAGTGTATAAAGCTGACAAAGGGTTACTACCCACAATATGTCAATGCTTTCTATGAATCAATCGTGAAACAGTCTAACATCCCAGTGGGAAATGGGCAAAGAATATGCAAAAGAGAACAAATTTCACTGGCCAATAAATACACGAAATGATATGCAACTTCACTAACCATCATGCGGATCCTGATTATAACCACAATGATGCTGTGTCATGGTTTAGCACGAAGTTAAAAGTCTAATGTGTTGACAAGGATGTGCAGCAAAGGAAAACTTTTACATAGTACTACTGTGATTGTAAATCGGTAAATCCTTTTAGAAAGAGAGTGATTATTACCTAATAAACCTGACAATGTGTGTACCCTCAACCCAGCAATTCACAGATATGTATCCTAGAGATGATATCGCTTACACGTATAAAGAGATATGTACAAGAATGTTCACAGTTCATGTTTGAAACGGGGAAAAATTTGAGATAATGTAGACAACTATCAGCAGCAGCATGAATATGTAAATTGTGGAAAAGTCATATGGTGGAATACATTAAAGCAATGAGAATGAATGAACTAGTCTGGAGCCATTTGTGTCATTATGGGTAAATCTTCCAAACATAATGCTGAGCGAAGAAAGCTTCTTGGAGAATAATACACATAGACTTATTCCAAATATTTAATTGGAAGAACATATATACGTAGCAACTATGTAAAGGTAGACATGGAAATTATAAATATTTAATTCAGAATGGTGTTTTCTTCTGGGGTAGTGGGAGGGGGCTATAACTGGGAAAGGCACAGAGGGTGTTTCAGCTGTACTTACACTATTTCATTTTTTAAGCTGCGTTTTGGGTTCATGGATGCTTATTTACCATTTTTATACTTTTGAATATGTCTAATTTATTTCATTTAAGAAAGTCCTCAAAACAAAAATAACCAAAATTAGATCTATCTGCAATGTGCCTATTAAGTACATCTAGCCATTATTAATAGTGCTTATTTTTAGTAACTATATATCATATACCGAATTAGGATAAAATTATGTTTCTAGGGAAAGACAAATGCTCCCAACTCATGAATGCTGACTGCCTTGTTAATGGGAAATATAATACTAATAAATCTATATGAAACCAAGCAGAGGCTACAGATGTTGGCATTGAGCATGTGTGTGGAGTGGGTGTGGGAGGAGAGACTGAGCTTTCAATTGAACACCTAATCATTACAGTCAGAGATTTTATTTATGAAAGACTCAAAACTGTCCACAAATACCACACTTAGATTTTATTCTCCCCCCTTCCTCCTCTGTCCTTGCTCAGCTTAAGCAATAATTTTCAAATATCTATCCCATGCTTTTACACGTCGAAATTCTTGCCAGAGAATGCAATGCTTGGGGAGAATGCTGCAAATCCTCCTTTCATTAACTCTTTACATTATTATAAATACTATAGAAATATAAACATAAAGTGTCATATGACTAGGATCACAAATGACTACTCTATAATTTACAAATTTGTGGTTTCTCTTTATTGCCAGATTCATTATTTTTTTCCTCAGAGCCTTCTCTAATGTAGATTTAAAAAAATCCATTTATTGAACAAAAAAGCCATGCAGAAAAAACATGAATATCCTTATTATTTTTTTAAGGATAGAGCTGATTGTAATTCATCCAGGAACCTTTCTGAAGATTAGCTCTGTTCCTGAAGCTACAATTTTCACAGCAAATGCTTTCTTATTCTTAAGGCTAATTTATCCAGCTTCTGTTATAAATATGATATTTCTTTTCTTGTATGTGTACCGAGGGCTTAACAAAAGCTTCTATTATCAGTTATTTTATCTAGATTCAAAGCCTTTAAAGGAATGTTTGATGCTAATTATCTTATATGAGACTTCCCATATACTAAAGTAGGTATTTTTTATGAACATTTTTCATCTTAGTTATGGAGATAGAAAGCTGAACCAATTACAACCATGTATTGATATTCTTATGACTTATTAGAATATATTTGCCAAATGCTAATTTTATCATATCATTTATGCATAAGGACCTTTTTGTGATTTGTATATTGATAGTGATACTATGAACAAATAATCCCTTTTAGGTTTCTTATTAATCGACCTATGTGAAGTTAAACACAAAGCTCACTCACTCAGGAGGCAAGAGGACACCTTGCCTCTGTTTTTACTTTCACCACTGTGTAGGATATTTTTTTGCAGTTTGCTAGTTTGCCCATTGGTGCCACATTTAAAACTCACGTGTGTGTGTCCAGCTCAGCTTATTCAGTGCCTGCATGAATCTTTCTTCCCAAGGGTCTTGAAACAAACACATGGAAACATCTCCCTTTCTTTTGAAGCCTGTGTGCTGAATGTTGATGTCATAAGCATGTCTCGAAAGTTATTATTTGAAATAAGCAGTGATAAGGCACTTTGCTAATACACCTATAATTCTAGTCCAAAGCTATTTTCCAGGCCCCTGAGGTTGGGCATGTTTTCCAGACCTGGTTTCTGAGAGAAGAGTCCATTTTCCTGCATTTCACTTTTCTCAGAGACTAAAGCCATTACTGCCTTTCCCTTCACAACACAAGGGTGTGGGATTCATAATCATTTTTGACGATCAAATTGCCTTTAAATGGCAAATAATCCTTATTTATTTCTTAAGGGCTCTTTCATTTCTAACTTTGTGTTCATTCAACAGGCGCAGCAATTAGAATTTCTTATGTGGTCTGGGAGTATGGAATCTATACAGAAAGTTCCCAAAAATATTTTCCTTCATGTGCAGCCTTCAGACTGTTAGGATTTGGAGCTGCCATGTGCCATGTCCTTTTTCTTTTTTTTACAAGTGGTTTTAGGGAGCACAAGATACCTTTGCCCTCCTCTTGGGTAACTTCACTCCAGCTCTTTGGTGACACCAGTAAAATTTGTTTGTAAACCACAGCCCAAAGTGGACATTTCCCTTCTCAGTCCTTTTGGGATTATTATAAAGAGGTTTCATTGTAACTTACATAGTTAGTTATAGATAATTATAACTTACAGATGGCTTATGTAACTTATACATACCTGCAAATTTAGTTTTTCTATTCTCTCTGCAGATAACCAATGAGCATCTGTTGCCTTTCCAATAAATCTATTTTCTGATTTCTACAGTTGTTAGTAAATTCATTGATAATCTAGATATACCTCTAAATTTGTTACTCACATTTATACTAAGCTGCCAGGAACTGTTTAAAATAGATGACTACTGAAACATATACCTGTGAGAAGGATGCTCTGTGCTCCAGTGCAGGTGTTTCTTGACTACCCTGTGAACGGGGTCATAGTCGACATCCTGGGAACCCCACGTGTCCAGGAAAGTCCAGTTCTGCAGAGAAGCAGGGGCGATGCTCCAGGGCAGGCTGCCAGAGGCTTCCACCGGGAACTCCATGCAGACCCAGCAGTGAGAAATGATGGCGACTTGAGCGTAAGTGTGGGCCCAGGAGACGATGCTGTTAGCCTGGATTACTCTGGTCGGTGAGAAAGAGCAGACAGGAGGACCACTAAGGGTAACTAACGCCCTTCAGGCAGCACGCAGGCTACCTGTTTGTCCTGGGACAAGATTGTGGCTGGAACTGCCTGTTGTCTTGGGCAATGGTACCACATAGTCTCACCTATAATAGGTTTGGCAGTTTCAGGTGCCAAGACAACGGAACCCTGGGAATTACCCAAAGGATAAGAACTAAGGAGGCCATGAGGAGGTTGCCTTTTTCATGGTGGCCCTCTGTGATTGTCACCAATTGCTGCTAGGGGTGAGCACAGAAGGTCACAAGTTGGAGAGGTACTGTAACTCATCCCCTCAGGGGGCTAACAGACCAATCCACTGGGGTTCAGGGCCGGTTATACTCCATGACCATGTCCAGGTTTTCGTCTCTCCTTCCTGGAGGGGAGTTAGTGGCAGAAGCAGAACAGTTCCACCCTGAGTTACCTGGGGTTGCATCAGTGGGTGCTCGGCAACATCTGTCTATCGGAGGGGAGTGGTCTGCTTGTAGGTTAAACAATCTAAGGGTGCAGGCCCACCCTTTGGGGGCTGTTCATTCAGCCCCAGAACGACCTGTTCCAACCTCCGTATCCAGTGCCAGAGAGATGGGGAAAAGTTCCACTTTTCGGCTTCCCCTTCAGCAAACCACTGTATCACTCTATCATGCCAGCAGCCTGAGGCCGGTAGGGCACATGGGCTATCCACTCAATGTCCATTCGGCGTGCCCGCTGTTGGACTTCATGTCTCATAAAATGACTACCCTGATCACTTTCTATAGTGAGGGGTCGCCCATATAGAGTAGTTAAATGTTCCAGTGCCTTAATGGTAGACGTTTGGTCAGCCCGGGCCCCGGGTGGGCAAAAAGGAGGCCTGTAGCCATATCGACTGCTGTGAAGGCGTACACCGCCATGTTAGACCCAGGCAGCGGACCGACATAGCCTGCCATCTCTCCAAAGGATGGGCTCCCCGGGATGCTGTCTGCACTGTTTTCCCCGCTCCCTCAGCTCCTGGAGAGCGGGCAGAGTAAGAGACACGCTCGGTTACTGCAGGCGCGCCCTGCGCCGCCCCGCACCCCGCCCCATGGGCTGTGCACGCGCCATTCTCTCTTTCACGACTGGGCGGCTCTCGGCAGAGGGGTCCCCCGCCCAGTCTCCTGCGTACTTGCAGTTTCCTCAGCGTTCAAGGCAGTTTCGTCAGCGTCCGAGGTCCGACTGCTGGTTAACTCTTTCTCCAACTCCTGCAGGCGGACTTCCAAATTTTCCTGTCTCTTGTAACTCCCTTACCTGGGCTTCCCGCCGCAGGGTGTCCTTATGCTGCTCCCTGAGGCCCGTATGGAAGAGCCAGTCCGCCCGACCAGCCGCTGCTTGCCCCCTAGGCTGCAGTGACTCCTCCAAGGCCTTCCGGGCCCTTTCCAGGGCGGCAGGCATACATTCCTGCGCCCACTCCGTGGCAGGGGCCCATGACATGAGAACCGCTGCCACTGGCTGCCACAAGCCCGGGGGAGGCCACATGTCCTCCCCTACTGGGGTGGAGGGGACGCTTACCCCTCCAGATCCTGCCGGACTATGCCAAGTGTGAGGAGGAAGCTCTGCGGCTAGCGCAGGCTTCCGAAATTGGAAGAAAAGGCTAGTGGCAGCCGGCAGGTGAGACATGCTCTTTATTGTCTGGGGGATACAGCAGCGGGGAAAAGCAGGGTCTAGAACATGGCCAGCGCTTATGTATGGCTCTGAACGATAGTGGCAACATGCCGTGGGAAAGCATGATGACATGGGTTCACATAGGAGATAACACCTTGGTTACATAAGTGTGCTGACTCAGGCCTCCCCAGGAGGCCAGCTTGGCGGGGATGTGTGTGTGTGTCGGGGGGACAGGCCTGGCCGGAAGAAACCACTGCGGCAGTCATCTTAGTTTGGCCTAAGAAACCTGTTGCCTATACAAATGCGTTTTCCCTTACAATACCTTGCACAGAATCCCATCATATTTTGTATTCTGTTGATCACAACAAGGAGTTGTAGGTCATTTCAAGCTTTCTAGGTTTGGCAACTCTATGTTCTTAAAAAGAAAAGCAGTCTGGAAACTGTGTTGCCAGACATGACCAAACAAAAGAGAATGAGTAAGTACTTTATGTGTAAAATGAAATCAAGAAAATAATGAGAAAGTAAACAATACACACACAACAGTTGGTGGGGCTGCGACTAAAGCACAGATAGTCAGCAACTAGTAACTCCAAAACTGGTGTCACAGTAAAGAGAGCCTTCTCAATTTCTCTCTGATTTAGTTCTTTCTTCAACTATAGGTTTATTCTGTGGAAACATTACTTTAAATTATTGCCATGCCTTAAGTTTTGTGCCGAGTATATGCATCACCTACTAAAAATACAATTAAAAATGCCACACTTAAAAAGTTTTATTAAGTGGTTGATATGCCATTCTTTTGTGGGAACAGAACTAGGAGAAACGAGTTACAACTCTATAGAAAGAATAAGTTTTAGCCTACAAACTCAGGTAAGCAAGAACTACCATTACATCATTATCTTTAAATTAACTCAATTTTTTTTTTTTTTTCCTGAGGGGAATTTTACCTCAGTTGTTACTATGAGTCCCTTTCCCCTGCAAAGTTGTGAAAGTTCCCTGGTTTCTATGAAATACTTAAACATGGTAGAATCTTCTCCAGTTGTAGGTCCCCCTGGTTACTTCTGAGACACCACTTCTGGCGCCTGCATGGCCCCTTCAGATCGCCCATCGTTAACTGCCACACTGACAGCAGGGGAGTCTCGTTACATGCACCACACAGCTCTCACCTCTGGAAAACTGCCACCTCCTTGAAATAGTGACACAGGCTTTTCAGGGACTGCATATTTATTTATTTTTAACTTCAAAGTATTAAGGGTGTACAAATGTTTTGGTTACATGGATAGCTTTTGTAATGCTTGAGTCGCGGCTGTAAGTGTGCGGGTCACCCAAATAGTGTTCATTGTACCCATCTGGTAGGTTTTTGTCCCTCCCCCCTCCCCTCTTCCCCTGTTTGATATCTTACAATTTCCCAGTTTTAGGGCCATGATTTTCTTCTCTCTTGCTGTCCCCAGAAGACATGATTTTATTCCTTCCCTGTCTAGCACTTTTGGGATAATCTCCTCAAGGAATTTAGATTTTTATAAAAAGCAGTGAGAAATGTTTATTCTCAGAAGCTTCTGCTTTCAGCCTGGCAAAAATCCCTAAGCGAAAAAGAGCAACCTCATCAAAAAGGATGGAGAGAAATGTATTGGGGTAGCAAATACAATTTAATATTTTAATAAATTAATCTGCTATAAGTATATGTGAAATGTTTAATTATTTTCACAGAAATTTTCTAATCAGATTTGTTTGTGAAACATAGCCAGGCATTTATCAAAAGTGGTGATGGTTGTAATGTCCTGATGTCGGTCTTCTTGAAAAGGGTGTATGGATTGTTAGCATCCCTTGAAGCCGATAAAACTGCAGCAGTGGATTCAAGTTTCCATTTATCTTCAGTGATAAAGTGTAAAGTCCTTGAGTGGAGGGTCAGGGAAAAGTCAGTACAGTCATCTATTGCAGGCACAAACCCAATGCTTGAGGTAGAGTAGGCCTTCAAATACCTTGTGGAGAGAATAAATGAAATTATTGGAGCTAAATGTAGTAACTTATCAATATTAGTTCTTGGTGAAAAACAACCTATAATGATGCTCCTAAGCATTTTCAAGATGGCAAGACATCTTCTGAATTATCGAAGAGATTCAACTATTCTCAATTTGTCATAAATCTATAGGTATTATATTTAATTCTAATTCTTCAATGTTAATAATTGATATTTGGTAGAGCTTTATGAAATTTTGCCAGCACATTCTGTTAATATTTAGTTGATTAGAAGGCTCCCGTGACCTAACTGTGCTCATTTAATGGGACTTGCATCCACATATGCTAAAAAATTAATTTTCAGTAGGATGGGAAATACTAAACTGCAATGGTAAAGGAACATTGCATTTATAGCCCTTATTTCATATCAATGTTTTTCAAAGTTGAATTTTAATCATATGATTAACAATGAATTGGCTTCTACATAATCACTAAACATCATAATAGTTAAATTTTCCAGATCATTCAAATCTCTCTAAAGGCCATCTTTACAAGAAGAAAATTCATTTATTATATGTTTACTAACTCCTTAGTCTCTTCCTAGAGCACCCAGCAGAAGGTCAGAGCACCCAGCAGAAGGTCAGAATCCAATCTATACCCTCATTCCTCAAATTATGAAGGATCTTTTTAATTATGAAATGACGTACTCCTTTATAACTGTGAGCATCATATGTTACGCAATCATATGTTCCATATACTCTCTACCGATGGCATTCTTTATACAATCAATCATATTATGGATTGGACTCAGAGTTCTTGATTGTGTTAACATGATTTTAAATACATTTAATTCTCTGAATGGGACACTCATGCTTTTTCTGGATCCTTAGTATTTTTAGGTGTTTGTTTTGTTTTCCTTAACATTATTATATGTAGATATATGAGATATACATATACATTCCTGTATAT
>RJWJ010027738.1:0-21948 GCA_004363605.1 Indri indri
GAATGCTAAAACCATTCAAGGAAGGATAGTTGGAAAGATATTTGCAAGGTGCCAAAGAGTCCCTGCAGAGATGACTTGCTGACTATGAAAGGACAGTGTGTCTTCATGATGGAGAATCTGCCAGTTTCCACCTGGGACAACCAGATGTTACACGCTTCCAGATGGAATAAAATATGGAGCACGCAGCATCACCTATGAGGCATTCTTGCCAATAATGTTTACCCTGAATCTATAAAATCATCTAGACCCAGCTTCAGTACACAAAAAATAATAGAAATAAAGGTACATATTAAATACCCAATAAGGGGAAAATCTCTATGACTTCAAAGTGTCAGACACGGTACAAGACAACTAGCCCAGACTTTTCAAAAAATAAAAATCATGGGGAAGAAAAACATGGACTATTTTAGATTAAAAGAGACTAAAGTCTCATAAAAATACACTGTGACAAGTAAACTTTGAAGGGACCCTTTGGTTTTTGTTCCACCATTCCCACTTTACTCCCTTTCTATGGATTATTTTAATATTCTTGGTATTCCATTTTCTTTATCTATTTGTTTATTGACTATGTATATTTGTTCTATAAAAAGATACGAAACTAATGAGTGAATTGAGCAAGGTCACAGGATACAGAGTTATATATATAAATAAATTATGTTTCTACATGCTAGCAATGTACAATTGGAAATTGAAAATTTTAAAAGGATCATGTATAATAGCATCCAAAAACATGAAATAGATATCTAACAAAGCATACACAGGAACTGTATGCTGAAAACTAAAAACTGCTCTCTTAAATAATTAAGTTAATTGACTATTACATATTGTATATTTCAAAATAGCAAGAAGCGTGGATTTTGAATGCTCTTATAAAAAAAAGATAAATTTTTGAGGTGATAGATATGTTAATTATCCTAATTTGATCATTACACATTTATACATACATGGAAACACCACAGTTTACCCCATAATATATGTAATTATCATGTGCCAGTTAAAATAAAACTTAGAAAAAAAGAATGTAAGGAGATTCAAGTATGGTCACCCAAAGCTCTATGGAACTAAATAAAAAAGATGTAAATTTAAAAAAAAAATCTTTATGGCTTTGGATTACACAAAGATTTCTTATATATGACACCAAAAACATACTCTATTAAAAATAAATTAATAAATTAGATATTATCAAAATTTTACAATTTTTGGTTCACAGAGACACTGTTAGAAGAATGAAAATACAAACCACAGACTGGAAGATAATATTTGCAAAACATATATAACAAAGGAGTTATATCCAGAATATAGAAAAAACAGCCAGAACTTGCTGAGAAAACCAACAACCCAGTAACAAATAGGCAAAGGACTTGGACAGGCATTTCACCAAAGATGCTACAAGGATGGCATATAAGTACACTGAAAAGATGCTCAACATCATTAGCCATTAGGGAAATGCTAATTAAACCACAACGAAATACCACTACTACACACTTAAAAAAATAGTTAAAATAATGTAAAAACACCAAACTTACAATATTAACAACTGGCAAATGAACAGAGCCAGTAGAACTCTTACACATTGCTGATGGGAGTACAATACAGTACAGAAATTTCACGAAATAGTTTGGCAGTTTCGGATAAGGGTAAACATATACTTACCATATGACACAGCAAACCTAGTCCTTAGTATTTACCAAGAGAAACAAAAACTTGTATTTGAAAAAAATTTGCCCAAAAATTTTTTGTGGCTTTATTCATAATTCTAAAAGCTGAAAGCAACCCCAATGTCCTAGGAAATGGTAAGCCAACTATGGCTGCAGTCCCCAGTCCCTGGGCTGCAGACCTATACTGGTCTGTGGCCTGTTAGGAACTGGGCCAGATAGCAGGAGGTGAGCGGTGGGTAAGTGAGGGAAGCTTCATCCATATTTATAGCTGCTCCCCATCACTCACATCACTGCCTGAGCTTCACCTCCTGTCAGATCAGCGGCAGCATTAGATTCTCATAGGAGTGCAAATCCTACTATAAATTGTGTATGCGAGGGATCTAGGTTGCTCGCTCCTTATGAGAATCTAACGCCTGATGATCCGAGGTGGAGCTGAGGTGGTGATGCTAGCTAGCACTGGCGAGCAGCTGCAAATACAGATTTCCATTAGCAGAGAGTTTTGACTACATGATAAATGTAATGGGCTTGAATCATGCTGAAACCATCCTCCCACACAAATCCATGGAAACATTGTCTTCCATGATACCAGTTCCTGAGGCCAAAAAGGTTGGGGACCACTGAACTGTGGTCCATCCCTACAATGAAACAATAAAAGAAAAGATTACTAATACATGCAGCAACATGAAGGGATCTCAAATGCATTGTGCTAAGTGAAAGAAGCCAGACTCAAAGGGCTATACCCGGTATAATTCCATTCATAACACACTCTGGAGAAGACAACATTACAGGAACAACAAAAAAAATTAGTGATTGCCAGTGGGGTTGGGGAAGGTGTTGACTCCACGGAGCCACATGAGGGAATTTGGGGCAAAGGAGAATGGTATTGAGCTGCACCGCCACTGTGAAAACCCATAGAAATGCACTCCCAAAAGAGTAAATTTTACTATGTGAAAATAAAAAGTCAGTAAAAATTTTTTAAATACTTAAGGAATATAAACGAGAAGCATTTTCATGTATCAGATTGGAAAACATATTAAAATTTGAAAACTCAGTGTTGACAAAAGATTAAGGAAGCAGACACTTTGATAGCTTACGGGTAGGGAAATAATTTGTGCAATATTTTCAGAGAACACTTTTGCAAAGCTGTTAAAAAATTAATGAACAGTCTTAAACACACAATATTTCTATTTTTGAGAATTTGTTCATTTCCAGACATCTAAGAAAAGATGTACAAAGATGTCCATTTAATACATATGGACGTATGAATGTTCTATAGCCATTAAAATGTGAAAAGAATTCACAAGGGATTGTTAACTGTACCGTAGTTATAGCTGAAGGTAATGGTGAGAGAGGAAGACATTTACTTTTAAATTTATATTCTGATATGTGATTTCTTTCAAATTTTTACCATAGGATTATATTTCTTCCATAGTTAAAAACCTAAACAACTGAGGTGGATGCAAATTAACATGCAGTGAAACGGGCAGAATGAGTTGTCAACATTTGAAGGAGTCCAAGTTCTAAGTGAAGACCCACATTTGGAGGACTGCAGTCCAGCAGTTTGCGTTGTACCATCTGGTTCTGGCTCCGCATCAAACTCAATGTGGTGCCTAAAATAGTGTCTGTGTTTAATAAGTGTAATTTCATCACCTAAAGCTATGTTCTTTCTGTCACTTGTGTCAGCATAACATCAGCCCCTCTGCCTTGTTCTGGAGCTGGTGTTCTCCACATGGGTATTATAATGTCATACTTTATTATCCACCTCTCTTTTAGCTGTTCATTACTTTTGGAAGGAAAAAAAAAAAAACAAACCCTGCTGTGTAGTCTCAGTTCTGCGTTTGTTTGGATACAGTATCTACTGAAGTGTTCAGACACTGTTCAGATCCTCTGTGCCCTGTGTCGCGGCCGCATCTTCCCAGAGTAGGGCCTCCACACTGTCCTCATAGACCTAACCTGGCCTCCAAAAATCTGGTACAGATGGTCCCCAACTTTCTTGATTTGACTTGTGATTTTTCACTTTGTGATGAGTTTATCAGGGTATTAAATGCATTTTCAACTTAATGACATTCTTGACTTATGATGGGTTTATCGGGACATAAGCCCAGCACATGTGGAGGAGCCTCTGTCCTTCAAAACAGCCCTCGAGTCTGTCTTCCATGCCGCACTCAGAGGAGCTTCCTAAAGCATCACTATAGCTATGGCTGTTCCTGCCTCAACTCCCAGCACTTCCATGTTGCAACTAGACAAGATCTTGTCTCCTTAGGATGATGGGTCCCTGTCTTCTCCAGCCTCACCACTCGTCATCATGTGTCCCCTGGTTTATGCCCAGCCACAAAAACTTCCCAGGCCTACCTGCACCAAGGCAAGGGACTGCCTCTCTTTATTTTCCTGCTTTCCATCTTTAGCCATCCTCACCCCACTGCAGCTTCCACTGTTCTTCCCCAGATGCCTTCCTTGGTCTGTCTGAGCTAAGTGACCCTCATAGCAGTTTTAACATCCGGTGCTTTCATCTAATATGTACTAACCAAGGTATGCTGGTGTCGTCTAATTACATGCCTGACCTCCCAACTACTTCGTAAGTCCATGGGCAGACACCAAGAACAGAGTCAATATTCTAAAAATTCTTGCTTAACTGAATAACTGCATAACCCTTGAGACCACCTTGGATGGTGGAGAGAACATCTTTATGTTGATGTTCAGCTGCCTAGAAATCATTAAGCTGATGGTTGTATGAATCATCATATTTCAATCAATATAAGCACAGGTAGCCATTGATCCACTGCTTTTTTTTTTTTTTTTTTCTCACACGAATTTCACTTTTTGGAGCAAGAAGTAAATGTAAACAAGTTGGATTTAGCATAGATGTTTTGAAAAAGATAATGAAAATAAATGAAACATTAAAAAAAAGAAAAGAAAAAAAAAGTTGGACCTGGGACCAAAGTTTTATTTTGTCAAAAGACAATTCCCTGGTTACGTTTGCAGTCAATACACAATCCATCACCTTTTGTAGCGGTTGTTGTAAAAATGATCATGGCTTTGCTCCCCTTCGAGGCATCCTTTCTTGCTTTTATTTTCCGTGACCTGTATTGGTGACTTTTCACAGAATGGAATTGAGATGTCTCAGATGCAACGTGAAATGATTGGTGTTAGGGATGTCTCAACCAGCCACTGAAGCGTGTAAGGAAAGCATGATGAGCATTTCCAGTCACTTGCTGAATCAAGGTGTGTGGTCAGAGGACAAAAATGGCCAGGGTCTCTACGTGCAGATGGGAATGACAGGGGCGTTTGTTAGTCTTTTTTTTTTTTTTTTTTTTTTTTAAGGAATAAAGGAAAAAATCAGAGAATTGAGGAAGTGGTCAGGCTGAGATTGTCCCCCTTTGATGTCTGGCTGGTCAGGTCAGGGAGGTAATCTCTATGTGCCAGACAGAGGCTGGGACCACAGAGGTGGGCACTTCCCAGGCATCGTCTCCATCTTGGTATTATTATTACTTACCTTGTTCGACAGAGGCGTGCCCTGAAGCTCAGGGAAGTTAGTAGCAACTTGCTTGAGGAACTCTGCTAAGAACTGCAAGAGCCAGCCTCAAACTCAGCCCAGGTGACTCCAAGTCAGCATCCCGTGTCCCTCACCTGGCTGTTCAGATGGTATCAGATGTAGGCAGGAAGGGGCTGGCACACTGAGGACAAGGAAAGGATGAACCAACTCAATGTTCTCTCCTTTCTCTTGGACCAGGATCCAGCCACTTTTCAGAAAGTGCCACACCTTGTTCTCCTGCTGGGGAAAGGTGGTGGACATGGTGTGAAGCCCCCCCCCCCCCCACCACACTTCTGCCAGCTCCTACTGCACGTGACCTTTGGGCGCGGTGACCCCTGGGACCTCCTGGGACCTGCGTTGTGCTGGCTGAGCACCCACTCTGTTCTGTTGCAAGGTCCACGGCAACTCCCTCTCTCATTTCCCCAAAAGGTACATGGCAGCTCCTGCTCTGAGAGGGACAGGGAGGGCCTCAGGCACTCTGCCCTTGCCTGTCCCTGGCAAAGAGCTGAGACTCCTTCCCCAGGACCTCACTCGGGGCCACATACTTAGCACACTGCCCAAAACCACAAAGTGAATGGAGTACATCCTTACTCGCTAAATATTGTGAAGATTCATGCATCTTGTTTATAATGAAGTACTTCTGGTTTGCTTAAAATAAAGAGGTGCCATTATTAAGACCCCCTTGACACCACTGGATTTTCTCAGTAAATAATTCATCAAGGTTTGTCTTTAAAACAGTCTGTGGGACACGGTCTGCACAGTGTAGTTCAGTTACCCGAATACCTGAGCAGCAGCCTCAGAGGTTCCAAGCCTGTGTGTTCTTGCTCTTCGTTTACAGTCAGTGCAGCCGGGAGTGGCAGTTGTCAGACTCTGTCATGCTACCAGGGCTTGTTGACAGCAGCCCCTGACATTTACAAGGCCCCCTCTAATTTACAAAAGGCTCTTAGGTATGTAGGATGTTTTTGTTTAGTCATCGTGAAAGGCTTATAGAGCACGTATTAAGGTGTGTCCTTAAACACTGGGGAAAGGGGGTTCCAGGTGTCCGGGGAGCCTGGACAAGTGCATGATCAATAAACATACTGAGAGATGCTCATTTTTCCCTCTGCCTGAGAATGATTTCGTTCTCTAGGCCATCACTGAGGGTCACAGGGGCCACACTTATTGCAGAAGGCCACAGCTATTTGACCTTCTACCAAGAAGATCTACGTGCCTTGTTTCATGGCACAGAGAGTGCTACCTAGGAATACAGAGAAGAAATACAGCAAACTCTTAGAAGGTTCTTGCAAGTTTATGGAAACCCACATTCTAACTCCCATCCCAGAAGGTGAGTCTTGATGTGCATATATCTTTTTTGTGCATATAAACACTGATACATTTACCTATATAGAAGGGGAGAAAAAAGACTTAAAAACTTATTATTGCTAGTTAAAGATAGCTACCAAGCTCACAAGACAGCTATGCCGGCCATGGCAGCCTGCTGAGCCAGAGATGTGATTCCATCTTTTTAGTAGTGTCTGCACTTGTTCTAATTGTTTCCTGTCATTGCTGTAATTATATATCTGCATGTAGAGGTCACGTATATTGTTTGCAATTGTCTGGAGGAAGAGCAGGCATGCTGGACAAGAGTCTCCCACACTGGAGTTTTTCTGATGTCTTTGCTCCCACGAACATACCAATTAACAGTATGATTCAGTCGACTCAGAGTGGAGTTGACTTTCCCTGAGTTGGTTTTCTCACCTCTCATTCTGCTGCTGTTTAAAAGTTAAACGCACAGGCCACATGTCACCTTTAAAGATAATGTATCATCTTATTTCTCTGTTTCTTATCACTTGAGACCTCGTGAAGCCAGAGTCCACCCTGAGGTCCCCAGAGGACAAGCCACATGTGAAAAAACAGGGCTCGCCTCCCCCAAGAACAAGCAGCCTGAGTAAAGGTGGGGCAGAGGGCCGGGGAGGGTGGCAGTGGGGAGGTGCTGAGCTCTGTGCCGGAACATCTCCTTGTCATCCTCAGAAAAGGAATCAACTTCAGGACCCAGAGTGGAAAAGTGCTGGCTACGTTCTTTCCAACCGGGCTGATAGAAGGAAGTGTACCCATGGCGCAAGGTGAGTTTGGTAAGTAAAACCTTCTGTTCACGTGTCAAATGCTTGGGACAGGGTGAAGGAGGCAAGATTTATAGACATGACCAAAGGAGAAGAAAAAATGTCTGGAGATTGTGCTGTCGGGAAACTCAGAATGAGTCAAGAGTGAGACAGCATTGCCCTTCCCCACCCAAGTAATAGCTTAAGAGACTTTAGGTGGCTGTTTAATTTATCTAGGATGGCTTTAATCCACACACTGGCCAGACAGTAACAGGAAAACAGCATCCTGAGGGGGGAGGCGTGTGCCAGGAAGGAGACAGACTTCCCGGAACAGCCGAAGGAAATAACCAGGTCTGAGGAGCTTGACAGCAGTTCTGGGAACTGGCTCTGTTCAGCCCACACAAAGTTTCAAACATAATTTGAACTTGCATTTAAAATTCAGACTATGTCACATATCAATCCAGTTTTTTTTCTCATACTTTTTCCATTTTCCCACGAGGCAGCCACTGGCCAGAGAGGAGAAGCACAGCTGCTGTAGCTGGATGTGCGCCCCAGCCAGGCCCAACCCCCACAACCCCTGCGTGCCAGCCAGGCCCAGGCCCACTGCACTGTGCACCTCTGTGGCTGGGGCTGCCTTACGCTGAGGCTGTTCTTCAGGTCGAGAGATATTTCTCTGCACCTGTGTCCATCAAAAGCAGAATAATGAGATTTCGAAGTCTAAGTGAAGAATATTTCTGTAAGTTTAATGCAAAGACCAGGCCCACTTCCCTCCTTTATTTTATTTGCCTGAATTCTGTAAACTATTTAAAATTTAGGCCTTTAAGCCATTTTGCGTAAGAAGTGGCTGGAGGATGTAGGAAGAATTAACACAGAAAAGAAAAGATTTGTGTACTACAGGAGGGTAGATTCTAATACGTGTAAGGTTGTCACAAGGGAAATCATTGGATTTGACCTGCAGGGCTTCATAATCTCTACCATCAGTTGCAAGCAATTTATTTAAAATATAAAAATACAGAAAGATTGAAAGTGAAAGACAGAGCACCTGTGGTACAACTTTTAAAAAACAATTTAAAAGATTCAAAAAGATATTCTATGAAAATACTAAACAAAAGAAAGTAAATGCACCTATTTTATTATTTGATAAAGAAGACTCTATGATAAAACATTATTATGTAAAAAAGTGGTATTGCGCGAGAATAAAAGATCTAATTCATCAAGAAGACATATCAATTAGATATGTCTTTAGATATTTAGATGTAAAGGCATCATATAATACAGTTTTAAATAAATGAAGAAAAGATTAACAGAATTACAAGAAAAATCATCAAGCCTGAAATAGTGGGAGACTTTATCATGCCATACCAAAAAAAAAAAAAAGAATCCTAGTAAGAATATAAAAGATTTGAACAATACAAGTTGAACATCCCTAATCTGAAATCCAAAATCCAAAATGCTCCAAAATCTGAAAACTTTTGAGCACTGACATGACACCACCAGGTGGAAAATTCCATACCTGACTTCATGTGAGGAAACCAAAATGCACTCAAAACTTTGTTTCATGAGCAAAATTATTTAAAATATGGTATAAAATTACCTTCAGGCTATTATATGAGGTGTACATGAAACAGATGAATTTGGTGTTTCTTGAGACTTGCGTCTCATCACCGAGATATCTCATTATGCTTATGAAAATATTCCAAAATCTAAAAGAATCTGAAATCTGAAACACTTCCGGTCCCAAGCATTTTGGATAAGGGTACTCAGCCTATACCAGTGTATTGGTCTCCGTTTTGCCTTTCTATAAAGGCATACCTGAGGCTGGATAATTTATAAAGAAAAGAGGTTTATTTGCAGAAGCAGGCTGTACAAGAAGCATGGCACCAGCATCTGCCTCTGGTGAGGGCCTCAGGAAGCTTCCAGTCTAGGCAGAAGGTAAAGAGGGAGCAGGCAAGAGAGGGAGCAAGAGAGACAGGAGGGAGTGACCATGCTCTTTTAAATAACCACCTCGCCATGAATTAACAGGGTGAGAACTCACTCATTACCACAGGGAGGGCACCAAGCCATTCATGGGGAATCCACCCCCATGACCCAAACAGCTCCCACCAGGTCCCACCTCCAACATTGGGAATCAAATTTCAACATGAGATTTGGAGGGGCCAAACATCCAAACTATATTAACTAGTAAATACTACTTAATTGACACACATGGGACACTGCAATCAGTAGCTACAGAATGTGCATGCATTCCATGCACCCACAGAATATTTAACAAAATCGACTGCATACTCTACTATAAAGCAGAGCTCTACAATTTTTTAAAAATTGAAATCATACAAAATAAGTTTTCTGACCATGATGCAATTGAGCTAAAAATCAATTATATAGGTAACTAGAAAATCAACATGTGGAAACAAAAATATTGCTCTAAATAGATAGGTGGGTCAAGAAAGACATCCCAATGGAATCCAGAAAACAATTTGAAATGAATTTTGAGAGTAAACTATATACCAAAAACAAAGGAAAATTTATAGGAAAAAAAGAAAGACTGAAATGAATGAGCTCATCACAAGAAGTTTAAAAAGAACAGCAAATTTAGCAACCTGTCCCCTTCCCCAAAAGAATGAGGAAAAAAATAATAAGGATAAATGCAGAATTAAATGAACAACCAAACAAGTATACAATAGAAAAGATCAAACAACCTAAAATTCAAATCTTGGAAAAACTTTAAAAATTAATAAATCTCAGGTGAGACTGATCAACAAAAAGTGTAGCAAGAGTCATCACAAAGATCATTATAATTTTTAAAATGACATCACAAGGAGATTACAAATATCACAGGAGAAAATGATAATACTAATGCCAATATATTTGAAAATTTAGATCAAATGGACAAACAGTAGAAAAATACAAGTAACAATAGGAAATGTGGACTCCTGCAATTATTAGAGAAATTGAAACTGTAATTATAAATCTTCCCACAAAGAAAACTCCAGGCCCAGCTGGTTTTACCGGTTAATTCTGTCACAAATTTAAGGAATATAAACCACCAGTTTGCCTTAATTCTTTCGTGTACTAGAAAAAAATAGATTAAATACCTCACATCTTGTTTTTGTATAAAGCCAGCATAACTTTCATTCCAAAATCTGACAAGAAAAAAAAGAAAATTAGTAGAAAGGGAAATTACAGGTCCAAATCTCTCATGAATTGAGCTGCAAAAAATAATAAACAAAATAATAGCAGATAAAATCTGGCACCATACAGAAAGGATAATTCCACATAAACAAGTTTATTTATTTCAGGAGTGCAAGAGTGGTTTAAAGCAAGTTATTGATTTTTAAAAAATCAATCATTCTAATTTACCACATTAACAGAATGAAAGAAAATTTATATGGTTATTTCAATAGACGAAGAAAAAGTATGATAAAATCAAACACCCATTATGATAAAAATCTCTTATCCAGCTAGGAGTAGTAGAGAACTTCTTTAATCTCATGAAGAGCACTGCTCAATTCCATTCCTTCTGAGATTGTGAATGGGGCAAGATATGCCTGTACCTCCCGCTGACATTCAGCAATGTATTGGAAGCTCTACCAATTCAGTAAGCGAAAGAACAGAAATAAAAATTAAAAGAGTTAGAAAAGAAGAGATAAAATCAGTCATCTTATTTGAAGGTTAGGTAATTATATTTGTAGAAAATTCAAATAAATTTACAGATAAATCATTGAATTAATAAGTGTGTTCAGCAGGTTTGCTAATACAAGGTTAATAAAAGAAACAACTAAACTGTATACCACAATATACAATAAAATGCATAAAATAAAATTTTGCAGTATAACACAATTTACAATAATAACAAAAATTCTAAAACCTAGGAATAGATGTGCTGAAGGATGTGCAAGATCTCTGCACAGGGACTATGAAATATTATTAAAATAAATTGGAAGGACCTACATAATGGAGGCATATGTAAAGTCAGTGGATTAGAAGACTCAATATTGTAGCAACATAAATTCTCCCCAAATGGATCTATAAAGTCAATTTCATCCTAGTCAAATACTAACAATGTGTTTCTGGGGGTGAAGGGACTTGAAAAAATTTATATAGAAATAAAGAGAATGAAGATTAGTCAAGACACTGCTAAAGAAGAAAGATAAATCAAAAGGTTTTACTCCATGCATATCAAGACTTATAATAAACCTACAGCAATTAAAACAACACTGCTTTTAAAAACAAACTATACTATGTATATTTAAGGCATACAGCATATTATAAGATACATATATACATAGGAAAGTGGTGATTATAGAGGAACAAATTAACAGATCATCATCTCACATAGTTTACCCATATTTCCCCCTGTGTCAAGAGCAGCTATAATCTACTCATTTAGCAAAAATTCTGAATGCAATATACTATTAATATCTATAGTATTCATATTATACATTAGATTTCTCAATTTGTTCCTCCTACATATTTGCTAATTCATATTGTTGTCATAAGAATTATAAAGAGAAGAGAAAAGAAAGTCTAGAAATAGACTCATGTGCATATGGATACTTAACTTCTGATTAATTTTTTATCAAAATAATAAAGGAAAAACATTTTCTTCAATAAATGTACTAGGTCAACTGGACATCCATATGAAAAAGAAAATTCAACCCTAAGTTATGGACCAAACTGTGTCCCCCTCAAAATTCATATGTTGAAGTTCTAATCCCCAATACCTCAGAATGTGACTGTATTTGGAAATGGAGTCTTTAAAGAGGTAATTACAATGAAGTCATTAGGATGGGCCCTAATCCAATACGACCAATGTTATCATAAACAGAGGAGATGAGGACACAGAGACCACACAGAGATGACCATGGGAGGATGTAAAGAGAAGATGGCCATCCACAAGCCCAGGACAGAAGCCTCAGAAGAAACCAACCCCACCAACATCTTGATCTTGGACTTCCAGCTTCCCAGAATTGTGAGAAAAATAAATTATTATTGTTTAAGCCACCCCTCTGTGGTATTTTGTTATGGCAGCCCTAGGAAATTAATACCCCCTAACACATTATTCACAGAAATCAATTCTAGGGGGATTATAGATTTAAAATCAAAACAGTAATGCTTCTAGAAGATACTATAGACAATATCTTCATGATAGAGGTGCTAAATGTCTTTTTAGACCACAAAATATACTAACACTAAAATATTGGTAAGTTGCATTGTATTAAAATATGAAGTTTAGTTCACAAAAAATACCACTGAGAATGTTAAAAGGCAAAACAAAGAATAGGAGAATATATTAACAAAGCATGTAAATAAAAGAGATCTTGTTTCCAGTATGTATAAAGAACTATAAATCATTTTTTTAAAAAAGAAAAAACACAAACCACACAACTCAATAGAAAAATTAGCAGAAAACTGTGATAGGCACTTTGCAAGAGGGAATCTGAGTTTTGTAGTCAGTCTAGACTGCTATAACAAAATACCACAGACTAGGTGGTTTAAATGACAGACATTTATTTCCCACCATTCTGGAGGCTGGGAAACCCAAAATCAGCATGCCAGCTGATTCAGTTCCTGGGGAGAGCTCTCTTTCTTGCTGGCAGACTGCGGCCTTCTTGTGTGTCCTTACATAGTAGAGACAGAGAGCGAGAGAGAGAGAGAGAGAGAGAGAGAGAGAGATCACACGTGCATGGGATGCACTTCCTCTTCTTATAAGGACACTAATCCCATCATAGGGTCCACCCTCATGACCTTAACTAACCCCGATCATCTCAAAAGACCTCACCTCCAAATACCACCACATTGGGGGTTAGGGCTTCAATTTATGAACTTTGGGAGGACATAAACATTCAGTCCACAACACTAAGCATTGATCAATATGTTAATGGGTGCTCGCTTTCATCAGTCTTCAGGAAATGCTGATTAAAGCCACCATGTGATACCACCACAGCCCACAAGAATGTCTAGTTTACAAGGCTGACAGCAGGAAGTGTTGGTTAGAAGGTGGGACAACTGAATTCTTTCAGTTGCTGGTGAGAGTGTATCTTGTACGACTACTTCAAAAAACAGTTTCGTTTGTTAACTACTTTGGTTGGAAATATGTAGGACCAATCTGACCCAGCAATGCTAGTCCACGCTCCCAACAGGAAGGTGCCCATGTGCAGGAGCAGTCATGGACACAGGAACGTTTATAGCAGCGTTTTCAGAGTATCCCCAAATCATAAACAACCTATTAATATCATACAGCAGCAAGAATGAATGAAACGGAGTGGCACGCGACATGGATGAATATGGCAAGCATGATATTATTGATTGAAAGAAGCAAGACATGAAACAATGCAAACTGTCTAATACCCTTTTATAAGGTTCAAAAACAGGAAAAACTTGATTCTGCTGTTAGAATTCAGAATAGAGGTAACCTCTGGGGAGAAGTGGGAGGGTAATACCACCCTGAGGACACAAGGGAGGATTTTGGTGTGCCATCAACATCTTGTTTTCTAACCTCAGTGGCTTGGTTTCTAATAATTTATCAAACTGTACATTTAAGTTTTCACACTTTATTGTAAGTGTGCCTCACTTCACCATTTAAAAAGTTGAAATCAGAGAGGGAAGGAGACTAGCATGTGATTCAGCATCTACTCTAGGGTCAAATTTTGTTAAGCATGTTCTACAGCCTTCCTCTGGTCCTTTCAGCATCATTCTTCCTAATTTTGCAAATGATAAAACTGGGTTTCAGAGAGGTCAAGTGCATTATGTGCCACCTAGAAAATGTAAAGGCAGAGCTCAATGCAATTTGTTTTCCATCACACACTGCTGCATCTCAGCAATCAATCCAACCCCATTCCTACCTCTTCTTCCTGAGTTTTGCTATTTTTAAAGATGACAACTTATTAATAAATAAATATGCAACATAATATTTTGTAGGTGATATTGATATAGACGTAGACATCCGTGTGGTGTATATATACATATTTATGCACATTCACATATATGTATGTGAAAAACAAGGTCCAGTTATTTGAAAAGGCCACCTAATTTTAAACATTTGAATGGTGGTATTGAGATGACTAATGTTCAAATTATTTTTGCCATTGCTTTTAGTGGTGAGTTCATGGGATCATCAGGAGATATGAATTATTATTTCTCTGTTCATAGTTTATCAGATGAATTTCAGAAAATACCTTAGGATCCCTACCCTTTAATGTCTTCATTTCAAAAAGAGAAATCATGCAACCCGTCCTACATTGCAGCACTGTTGTGAGAAGAACATTGGAGCGTGGGTATAATTATTTATTGAAAGCATTAAGCCCCGTAGAAATGCAAACAACCAGGAGAAGCTGAAGCATGGCGTTTTGCAAAGATCAACATCCCTCTCATGTTCTATCCAGGAGCAATCACAGACTAGTAGAAATTTGTAACAGTTTGAAAGATAAATGATTCTGGGAAAGGAAAGAGAAGTGAAATTGTCTTTCTCCACTCAATCTTTCAAATGAGAAAATGGTTCCTGTGTCTTCATCTAAAAGCAAGTAAATCAACAGTTTGAATATGTCATGTGATTCTCACAGAGGAAAAGAGGGATAATAGTCTTAAACTGTTTCTCTCTGAGTTCAAGTTGCTAAGTGGAACTAAAGTACAGAATATTGCAGCTGAAAAGCAGTTGATACTTTCAACAAGTATCTCCGAAGTTTAAACTATATGCAAGGTATCTTGTGGGCACTTCTGTATAGCATAGTTTATTTAATTTTAACAACAGGAAGGAGAGTATTGTTGGCTTCATTTCAGAGAGGGGGAAACTGGGATTTGGAGATGAAGTAACTTGTCCAAGAGCAGACAGCAGGTGTATGACACACCCAGAATTTGGACTCGGATCTTTTGATTCCTATATCAGAATTATATTCATAAGGGACTTTAAAAAATCATTTATCATATACAGAAATAGATCCAGAGCATTGCTTCTTAACATTTCAGCTAAGATCAAGTGTAGATCCAGAGTAGGTAAACTGCCTTTTTCAAGGTTATTCAGGTAAATCATCTATACTAATTAACTCAGAAAACCCTTCTGCACGAAGTGCAGATCCCACCCCCCCAAAAATAATAAAATTAAATAAGTGTCCTACAGTGTCTGTATTTCTTTCCTCAATTATTCCAGGACTCCTCTTACTGATGACATTTAACTTATGAAAGCCTAAGAAATGTTTGTTGATTTAATACCTCAGAGTTCTTGCTCATAGAAAAGATATGATTTAAATTCTGGGTCTGGTTAAACCATCTGATGATGGAGGACTGCATGAGATTTAGAGAAATTGGTAAAATTGATTATGATCCAAAGTCTCAGCAATATTAATTAAATCACCGAACCTCTTAGCCTGAACTCCCATTGTGTTAAAGAGTGAGATTTCATCTTGTCATTCACCCTCTGGGAGGTTCTGTCCAGATTTAACTCAATGGATTCACATCTTTCCCGTGTCCAGGCCAAATTTCCACTTTAAAGTTATTCGGCGAGTTAAGATCTTACTCAGCTCCAAAAAGATCCCTAAAGATAGCTTCACACATTTATTATAGACTTCCTTTTCAAGAAAATGTTAAAAACTCATTCTAGGGGAATCTCTAAAAATCACTTAACATTTGTTAACATTTTTCTTGATTAATCTTTAAAAAGCTCAGATGTAATTGAGAAATATAAATAATACTTCACTTAGGAGAAATAAATCATGATATTTCTCTTTGTGCAGTAAAGCATTTTTCCCTCTAGTAAGACTATGGATTTCTTGAGTAGAATTACATTTTCTTCATTCTCTTTGTTCACTCTTAGCAACTGAGAGGATGCACATTTAAGTCTTCCGGTATACTGGAGGTTACAGCTCCATGTTAGGCCAAATTAATTCTGTTTTTTCATTGACTTTCATTGTGCCATAAGCTAAACATGATTTGCAGAATGCATGGGTGCTTGACTTGGAATAATGAACATTGCAAACCTAGTGTGTGGTCTGGACCCCACCAACAGCATTCATGAAACAACGAACAGAGTAGATTCCAATTAAAATATGTATTGTGTCTGGTAAACCATGAGGCTATAACCTTAATGGTCCTGTTGTTTTCTAACCATATAATCCAGCTAATTGGTAGCTCAGGGACCAGCCATAAAGCCCAGTTAGCAAAGTGAGATAAATTAATGCTCATATTAAATCTGATGAGGTCCCTAAGAAACTTGGGAAAGACCTGCCCTTCAGGCAAGAGAACAAATGACTTCTTTGTGGGATATTTGGAAGGAGATCTCACAAGCTTTCACTAGCTGACCTTTTGGGAATTCACCAGCATTTGTATATACGGGGCTATCTGTTCCTTTAGTGTATATTGGAAAATACCAGCTTTCTAGCAAAATCTCCAAGGACACTTCTCTGCCAAGTTTCTTCCCTAGCCACGTTTTGTTTCTTACTGTAGGGCCCAGTTTATCTTTCTTTTCTCTTCTCTGCACCTGCCACCGCCACCCACTCCACTCCTGGGGATGGTCCTCGTTCAAAGACTGAAGCCAAAGTAGATACAATTTTCCCATTCCTGCTTTTCTTCTCTTCTAAAAACAAGCACATTTTAATTTAAGCCATGCAATGCTAATCTTTAAAGTGAATCAAGGATAGGAAAATAAAACAACAAAATAAACTTTGTAAAGATAAAAAGGATTCCCAAACCTACAGAATCCTTACAGCCTTGATCTCCACACTACAGTCCTGACTCCCGTCTTAGATGGTGTCTTAGTTCATTTGTGTTGCTATAAAGGGACACTGAGGCTGGGTAATTTACAAAGAAAAGAGGTTTATTTACCTCATGGCTCTGCAGACTGTATGAGAAGCCTGGTGCCAGCATCTGTTCCTGGTGAGGGTTTCAGGCTGCTTCACTAATGGCAGAAAGCAAAGGGGAGCTGCAGTGTGCAGAGATTGCATGGCAATAGAGGAAGCAAGAGACAGGAGGAAGGCACCTGGTTCTTTTTAACAACCGTCTCTCTTGGGAACCAATAGAGCAAGAACTCACCCATTACCATGAGGAAGGCACCAAGCCGTTCATGAGGCATCCTCCCCCATGATCCAAAAACCTCCCACAAGGCCCCACCTTCACCATTGGGCATCAGATTTCAGCATGAGGTTTTGAGCAAAAAACATCCAAACTACAGCAGATAATAACTGGGTTTCCTTTCTCCACACGTCCTCCTTCCCCATTTTCCTTCTCCCCTCCACTTTCCCTTCCTGCCACTTTCCAATACTGGGCTGGAGGGTTGGGTTGACAGTGGGCGATTCTTTTTATACAAACACAAACCTCATACATCAGTCAGAGTCAACTCCAGAGTCAACTCCATTGCCCTCTAAAGGCAAAACTTTCAAAAATGGAAACATTTCCATCTACAATTCAGACACAAGTCTAGGTCCAGGTGATTAAATAAGAAGAGAACCCCTATGCTGTGATTTGAGAATGGTACTCATAGAGGCTGTGCTCCCAAGTATTGTGTGACAAACCTGTCACTTTTATCTCTTGGGCTATTAAGGGTGCTCCTGAACATGAAATATAAATTCCCCCCTGACAATTTATGCCTCAGGTGTCTAGAGGGAAGCAAGGAAGAGGGAGTGTTAAAAGTGCTCTCAACGGTTCACCCTCTCCCCAAAAGGTTTTTTCCCAAGTTGAACTTTTACATGGGTTTGCCATTCTGCCAGCCATTCTGACTCATTTGCCCAGAAGATGCCAGAACCAAAGCCCTTTGATTAGTTTCAGACAGTAGTTAATTAAAGCTACCATCAAAGGGCCCTAAGTGGCAGGATGAAGCCAACCTCAACCATGCTCCCCTCCCCAGAGTCCCAGATGCAGTTCTGTTTAAGTTCCAGAGATGCAGTGTTTTTTAGGTAGCCAGAATGTAGCCTAAGGTCAGACTACTATCCATTACCCACAACTCAAGGGTATTTAAATTGAGTTTCTGATCTTTGGTGTCATTGTCAATAATTACAAGGGTGATAGATGTACCACAAAGCAACCCCCATTTCTAATGGAGCAACATTCCACGGTTTGCATGCAAACATAGAAGCCAAAGGGTCACAGCTCCCTCCAGTTTGGGATTCATTGTCGTGGTGGTTTGGTAAAGTCACATGGGCCATGTCACTGAGTAGTTGCAGCCTCAGTCACTGTACATGGCATAACTCAAGGCCACTTGGACATCTGGAGAAGCACCAGCATGTGTATGGTCTGTGAGTCTGTGTGCATGTTCAGGCTGAGGGCTGCAGCTGGCAACGTCCAGCACAGCAGCATCGGGACCAGCTATATCTGCATGAGCTTATTTGTTTTCACAGCACAGGGATGGAATGCAAACCCAGCAACAGGTCAGACTGTCAGCTGCAGCTGCTGTTCGACTCAGCCATTGCTGCTGATCTGGGGAACAAAGAGAGTACAAATTGCTGCCACCACCCAAGGGCTGAGGTGTTCTCTCCCCACATGCTGGGGTCCTTGTTCTTTCTACACCACTGTGACATTGGCAGGTCTCATCCAGTTCCTATAATTTACCTTTTCTCCAATCATACCCTGCTTAACCAGTCCTTTTGTCTGGAAGGATCAGAGCAGAATCCCCACATTTCAAAACAGCTCAATATAATTTCATATAACCCCCTACTCAGAAGAACTAGAGGAAACGGTCCCTTTCTGAGGACAGCTGCATCCAATCACCAAACTAGGATGTGTGGACCTGGAGGGGGTGAGGAGGTAGAGTCAGAAATCTTTCTGAATCATTGTCTGGGAGAGTCATTCAGGTGCTCACCCACACCAGATGCACAGGGATGTTGGGGCATGGGATACTCCTTAAATACTTGGACAATTTGGCCCACAGTGGATGCCCTTCATGATGAAGATGCACCACTGTCAGACTGAAAATGGTCCCGAAAGCTGAAAACGTGTCACAGCTGACTGTCAAGGGCCACCGTGGCATAGCTGGAGTTGGCTGATCAAGTGGGGACAGCAACACTGGTAGCCAGGGGTTCTTGACCCCAGCAGTAGTGGAATTTGGGGCCAGATAATTATTTCTTTGGGGGTAGGGGCTGCCTGTACATCGTAGGGCAATCATCAGCATCCCTGGCCTCTATCCACTTGATGCCAATTGCATCTCTCCCCAAGTTGTGACAACCGAAATGGCTCCAGACAGTGCCCAACGTCCCCTGTGTGTGCAAAATCACCCCCAGGGGAGCATGTGCTCTGTGCCAGCACAGTCACCAGCACTGAGGACACAAATATAAAAGATGCAGGAAGACTTGAGCCAACAGTGGAACCTCTGAGTGTGTTCTGACAGAGCTAAATGCAGAGTGCTGGCCGGCCGAGGGTGAGGTGTGACACATGGGCCAGAGGGAGGGACAGGAAGGACACAGGTAACTGCTGAGACATAAGGTGGCCTTGGCTAGCTTACAACGGAGAGGACAGAGTTCTGTTCAAAGGCACAGAGATGCCGTACATCCTTTCAGGAGCCTGCCAGAAAAGACGCAGAGGCAACAAGAAAAGACCGTGGCCTTCAGATTTAATCCCTGTGTTTGAATTTTGCTTCCATGATGCTAGAGCAAGTGTGCAACTGATTGAACAACTGATTTAGCTCTTCTGAACTTCAGTTTCCTTACATGAAACAGCCAAATAATAATAATAGCTCCTGGGGTATTTGCAAGGGTTGTTCTATGGTGGGATAGGGTGAGTTGGTAACTGAGAACAAGTATCAGGAACTCAGTCCTGCTGGAACAAAGTGCGAGCAAAGTGTGGAAAAAGTCAAGGCAGAAAGGGAGAGAACAACGTTTTCATGGTTTTTATTTTGCAGTGATGGCCAGGCCACTGAAGGAGTTCATGCAGAGAAGAAATGTGGCACAGTTTGTATTCTGGTGAAATTTCTCTGACAGCAAATGTGGGGAACAATTTTAGGAGGCAAGACTAGGGTTAGGGATTCAGGTTAGAAACCTGTTGCAGCCACTGCCTTGGGTAGGAAGTGATGGATGTCTGAACAGAAGCAGTGGGGGGTGGTGGAGGGAAAGGGATGGAGTGGCTCCTTGGAGGAAGAAATGGTGAGGATTTGGTGAAGCACTTGATGTAAAATACTAGGGCAGGCAAAGGGGGAGCGGGAGGGGGGAAGAGAAGGGGAGAAAAACAGGTCAGTGAGATAAAACTTGAGAGCATCCATGAGATTCAGAAGTAAGGGAGCCATTAATGAACTTGGACAAAGCAATTGCAAGTGGCCATGAAGTGACCACTGTTTCTCCCAAATAGCACATATATGGCCAACTATATTTCACCTCCTTCTTTCTTTAACCCTAAGAACATAGGTGAATATTCCAACTCTCCACATCCCCACAAATGTGTCCTGCACTTCCATGCGTTTCGCCCTCAGTTTTTCCTGAAGAAACTGTCACATATGTAAAGTAAATGCTTAACTTTTATTAATTCCCCTTAATATTTAATTCTCCATGCCTATCAATTAAATCAGCAATTATTCATGGAGCGATTTTATTATTTGCTTTCTCGGTAAGTTATATTCATGGTAAAGATCAGATTTTTTTAAATGGGATGATTTCTTGTTTAATAATTTTATCAGTCCTTCTGCCTAGAACAATGTGGCAAAAATGATAATAATTACAGAGATTAAAAAGCCATTGAAAAATATTTTCAGGCTAGGAGTTTCATGGTACTTTATATTGTTGGAGCAAGGAAAACAGCATTAAAAACTATTTTCCGTGAGCATGTGCTGGAACTTGAATTAAATCAGAAGTATGATAGAAACAAAAAAATCCACAGCTGCTTCTCTGTCAGTTACGTGGCGATGATCAAGTATTAGTTTAACAGCTTCTTTCTATGTCTAAAGCAATGAAATTAATATATTTTAAGCAAATTTACACATTTTTAAAAATTATTTTCAAATGCCTTTCATTGGTCTTGAAATGATGGTTCCACAAAATGCATTTAATCAGCATATTCAGACGTAATTTATTCCTTTTAGTTTCTTGTTGGAATGTTATTAAAAGTATGCATGCCAGCAGTTTATATGTATACTATTCAATGCAAATTTCTTGCTATATTTAATGGATAAAATGATAATTACTTGCACAGTGAAGGGAAGTATAAATTATTATCTTAAAAGGAATAAATGGCAAACATTAATGTAATGTCTGGAAATAATATAACATCCTTTTAAGTCTAATAAAAATTAGTATCACAGGCTAATTACTGGATGTGCCATTTAGTAATTATAAGCTGTTATCAGTATTTTCTGATCTGAGGATACAAAATAGTGATACATTTATGTTATTTGATGTGTCAATTCATTTCTAAAGAGCAATTCAGGACAATAAAATGAGTATTCTATTCACTATTTTGGAAGGCAAATGCTGTAACATAGGGTTATCTCCTTAGAGTAGTCACCTCAATTCCTCTTGCACCCTCTGGCTGTGGGCCCTTGGAGTGTGCTGTTGTCATTGTCTACATCACTGTTCCTACTTTCCACCCTCACATCCCTGCCAACCCCACTCCTTTTCTGAATATGTATATATACCCTTGAATTGCAAGGCCAGGCCAGGCACAGTGGCTCACGCCTGTGATGCCAGCAATTTGGGAGGCTGAGGTGAGAGGATTGTTTGAGGCTGCAGTGAGCTTTGATAGTGCTGCTGCACTCCAACTTGGGCAACAAGAG